>PVLC010020225.1:0-29529 GCA_004027655.1 Graphiurus murinus | reverse complement strand
CGTCTTCTTTCTTACAAACCCATCAAAGTTCAGATCAAACAGCACCTCCTCTGGGAATCCTTCCATGTCTTTCCTCTCCCTTCCTCTCCTCCCTCACAGGATTCAATGTATCCCTCATGTTCCCATGATTCCTTGTGCAGATCTCACTTGTAGCATTTATCATATTTAATACATTTTATAATTCTTTTCCTCCACAAGACTGCCTTCTGAAGACTATGTAAAATGCCTTATTAATATTTGAAGATTTAGCATTTAAGAGGATGTTTACAATGTGCTGGGTGTTTGGTATATATTAATCAAGTGAATAATGTAATTAACATTAAGATTTAATTTGGCAATTATGGTAGCACTGGCCCTTTACTTTATTCTCCTTCATGTTTAAGTGGAAATGAAGAGGATTTTTATAATTACTGAGTTTAGGAGTTTTTATGATCATCCTTCAAAATCAGCAATTTTGGAAATCCAAAAGTTGCTGCCAAACACACATGCCTGCATCCATCCATACATATATATGGTCATTCTGCAGAAAATCAAAATAAAGTTGAACAGATTATAATAGGTGTTCATTAATGGATGCCAAACTCATACACTATTTCTGGAATTGCTTTTATAATGCATTGTGTCATTTTTTCCTGTTGTTTGCTTTTAAATAACCTTGAATTGGCATGTCCATGGTAACAAGCACTGTGTATGATGCGTAAGAAAATGCTTCTGTTTCTCTCCTGAATTTCAAGAAGCACTTCTCTGTATTGCTAAATGCCCAAACTGCTAGATTTTCTCTTTGAAAGTCCCTTTTAAGGGGGGGGGGAGTCTAATGTGGAAATTATTTCTTATAAAGCAGCAAAAATTACACAGCAAAGATTTCACATTCACATTGAATACACTGAAATCACTTACAGTTGCAATAAGTTGTTAAAAGTACCTCTATCTGACTTTCAAAAGCTTTATCCAAATCCCATTTAATTGAATTATCTTCTAGAAGCAAAAGGTGAAGGGGCCTTGATTAAAAAACAGAGGATGAAAGTTCTTTTCATACCCTTTCTATGAATTTTCAAGCCAGATTCACAAAGGCTGCATGAATGAAGGTGTGTGTGTCCATAATAGGGTTTTTTTCAGATCAAAGAATCACTAATGTTCTGAGAAATTCCACTATTTCACCAAGCTAGTTAGCTAGGCAAGGCCGAGTTCTGAGCATCACTTTTAAAAATTTTGAAATCTGCTGTTTCTAATATCCTCCAGTGCTTCGCCCTTTTCAAACTATTTCTCATAATTGAGCCTTGATTTCCTCATATAATGATTTGTGTGATACTGCAATTTCCCTTGCAATTAGAATATTTTAAGTGATATGTAATAAACAAGATGATATGAAATGGGTACACATAAGTACTCAGTAAAATATACCTTTCCTTTCTTTAATTCTCCTAAAGTTCTGTTTTCCCCCTACTTATTGGTTATCCAACCCATTTTATTTTATTTTTATTTTTAATTTTTTAAAAATTTATTTATATTTTCAGCATGGATTTTTTTATACATTTCTTGAGTACAACAGGGTTACATAGACATTTATGAGATATCAATCATTGTCAGATCACAAACAGCACCACTTCTTCGTTTTATACCTATAGCCCACATTCTTAACATAGCCTGGTAAAGCAATCTTTCTAGAGTCATAAAACCATACTCCTTTAGGGTCATATATTTACTTTCTAAGAAGTAGGAGGGTCTTTCATCTACGCATCCTAGGGGAAATCTCCAGACTTCGAATGCCAATGTAGCCATAGCAGAAGAGTCAGTATAATTGCTCATATATGCAGATAGCAACTGGGGGGATAGGGCCCAACTGGGCTCACAGCTCCCCCGTTTTTATTTTAAAATGCACGAAGGACTGTGCCTGTCTTAGGTCGTTTCCTACTAGGTGCGTAATCTTACCTGTCATGGGGTCTCGATGCGTCATTCAACGAGCCCTGTCTTAGGTTGATTTGCCCTGAGAAAATCGAATCTGTCATTGAATACCAGGCCCTGTGCGAGGCAGTGCTTGCATTTTTATTCCATGTAAATCTGTTCGTATACTAACATAGGCATTGATCACAAGGCGTACAACAAGTTATCCAACCCATTTTAAATATGGTGGCTAGATTAATCACCTATCTCTTTCCACCCTTCTCCTCATCAAAGGTCTTTAGTGACTTCCACCAACTAAAAGATCATGTTCAAGCTGTTTCTCTGTCACTCAAGACCCCTAACTACGTGGCTACAATTACTGCCTAGCCCTCCTCTCAAATAAAACGACAGTCCTTCTTGCCTTTGCATATGCTATTCTGTTGCTTTCAGTGCCCTCACCTAACCTGCATATCCACATATCCACGTCCTGACTCCTTCTCTGCCCCCACTCCAGTATTTCCTTATCAGCAGAGCTTCCTATAATCTCTCCCCATTCTGAGTTCCCCTATGATCTAAGTCGCTCTCTCTTTTGGTGCTCACATCTTCCGTCTTGAGTCATAATTCCCATTAGGTATTCTATGTCCTCCAAAATAGCTTAAGTTCTTTGAGAGCTGTATCTTCTCAGGATTCCTTCTCATAACATCTTATAGTTGGGTTTTTTAATATTTCACATGAATGACAAAAAAAAAAACTCAACTTGCTTGAATTTATGCAGTGTTATTTAACCCCTCTGTGTTTAACAGTTGAAATTATTAAGAGTAATATTTTGATGCTGGATAAAACACATTACATAGATATGAATGAAATCAACGTCTTTCAGAATAAACGGCCAATAGTTATTTGGGCCATCATGCCATACAGACATTGCAAAGCTCAATTGTAGAATGGTGTTTCTAAGAACCTGTCTCCTTGCCTGAGTGTTGACACTGAATACTTGTTCATTGCTGCTCTATGCGACACAGAAGATGTCTTTTGTGTAGAACCAAGCATCCTTTATCCTGATTTATACTCTAAAGGAAAAAAAAATACTGCATTTTCAGTCTGCGCATTTAAGAAAATTCTAGGAATAAAGCTATCCTCAAGGCTGGGACATTTCCAGGAAATTTTTTTGGGACATTCTCTCTGATGCACTGAGTGCAGCAAACAAGATATTTAATCCACTGACAAAGTACCTTAGCTCCACATTAAAGGAAGAAGAGAAAAGAAAGATAATGTTTTTAATGCTCTGCTCTCCCTCAGACATCTGAGTAACTCTATAAGATCTCTGGGCATTCTGTAAGAAAAAGCAGTCCAATGAAATTCCTGTCCCTTTTTCAAAGCTTGCATAGAGATCATTTTTGCCATTTGGCAAAACTTAAAATCAGTTCCTCCAAATTATAGGGTATTCACAGACCTATATGATAAATGCTAGCGAATTTCACATTGATAGAATAACATTAAAACAAGGCACGTGAAAGAGCAGACCCACAGACAAGCAGTAGGACAGGCAGGGAAATGGCTGGAAGCTTGGGTGAGCTGGAGGGACACTAGGAGATGTTGGGCTGGCTGTTCATCAAGATCTAGAGCAGTAAGGAAATCCCCATGAACAAACAATGGAAAGTAGTAAAACTGAAGCACAGCGGAACACAGGGAAAGGAGCATCATTTCAGAAAGGCTCATCTTGTCGGGCGTGGTGGTGCACGCTTGTAATCCCAGCATTTGGGAGGCTGAGACCGGAGGATACGGGTTCGCAGCCAGCCTCAGCTACCTAGTAAGGCACTCCACAACTGTTTCAAAATAAAGAATAAAAAAATAGGGCTGGGGGTATAGCTCAGAGGTAGAGTGCCCCTGAGTTCAATCCCCAGTACCACAAAAAAAAAAAAAAAAAAAATGCTGTTTCTCAGAAAGGCTCATCTGGATTCATAGATATGTTTGGCATATCTGCACTTAATATTAATGAATTTTTATACTGCTCAAGCACTATTGTTTACCATATTAGCTTAACTAATTCCCAAGATGAATTTTGGAGGTAAACATTGTTATCTCCATTCTGCAGAGAAGGAAACAGGCTCAAAGAGGTAGTGACTCTTCCAACAATGCCTCTAGTAGTCAGCAGAGCCAGCATTAAAATCTGGGCAGCCTGGTGTGTGTGTGTGTGTGTGTGTGTGTGTGTGTGTGTGTGTGTGTGTGTGTGTGTGGTGTTACTAGGGATTGAATCTATGAGCATTTTACCACTGAGCTACACCTCCAGCCCTTTTTTTTAAAATTTTCTATTTTGAAATAGTCTTGCTAAGTTACCACATACTGACCTCACAACTGTGATCCTCCTGTCTCAGCCTCCAAAGCACTAAGATTATAGATGTGTGCTCCCGCACTTAGAGGCAGCCTACTCTTGATCTTGTAAATGTACTCTTTACATTTCAACTGCATTTCCACAGGATGTGACAGAAGGAGCTAGACAGACCATATATCTGAGCCTCAAGGCAAGCCTTATGTAACTATCACTACCTTGTTCTCTCTTTTTTTTTTTTTTCAATTTTAATTTTTTTTATTGGTGCATTGTAATTATACATCTTTGTTAGGTACAATCTGTAAAAGACATTTCTCATTTAACCCTTCCCCAATTCCCACCCCACTCCCTCACCCTCCCTCCTTCTCAAGTTCAGTTTAGTGACTGACTTTGATATGTTTGTGAAAGCACATCAGCACATCACGTGCATTAGGGTGTTTCTCTCTCACCTCCCATCACCTTCAGTTAAGTCACCTTTGCTCATCTAAGGTTTCTCCTTCTTCGTCTGGGGTCCCTCTTATGTCCCACTTTCTCCCTAGCTTCTTGTTCTCTTTTAAGAAGGAAAATTTAGGTCAAACTTTATTTGAAAATTGCCAATAGGAAGGGGGAGGAGGGACATGGAAGGAAATACAAAAAGCAATGTGTGCGTGTACGAATGTATCACTTTGAATTTCACTATGGTGCATAATTACAATGCACCAATAAAAGTATAAACATTTTTAAAAATTAAAATTAAACAAAGAAAATTGGTAATAAGGCCTCTTTGTCTCTATACTTCCCAAGTTTTCTAAAACAAAGGATACATTTACTTTTTTTTTTTCTTGGTACTAGGGACTGAACCCAGAGGCATTCTATCTCCAAGCTATACCCCTAGCCCGATGTATTTGTTATTTGGAAACAGAATCTCACTGGGTTGCTGAAAACCTCTCTAAGTTGCTGAGGTTGGCTTTGAATCTGGACTCCTCTTGTCTCGGCCTCCCAAATACTGGGATTACAAGCATGCTCCACCATGCCTGGCTCATATTTACTTTCATAGATAGAGAAACAATGTTTTTATTTATTTCCTTATCCTAACTACTAAGAAACTAAATAAAGGTGATCTCTTTTCTACTTGAAATAACATACAGATCATACAATTTCAATATAGATTTAATTCAAATTCTTAAAATTTGGGATTATAGTGGCCCTTTTTGTGGATGGAGAAATTAAAACTAAAAAAATAAAAGAAAAGGATGAATGCCCAAGTAATCTATTCTAGTTTGTATATGTGAATTCAATCCCCTCAAAATTGCATCAATGAAGGCAGATACTTCTTGAACATTTTGGCACTGAAAATAGCAGACACATTTTATACACATACAAACACAGACACAATTGTATAAAAATGAAGATTTACCCCACTGCCTGCTTCTTATGCAAAATAATACATTAAAATCCTATTTACAAAAAAAATGAATCAGAGGAAGATATTAGAAAGAGACTCTTTACACCTAATCCACTATACTACTTATGAAGCATTATCATCAAAAAGTATTGATAAAGTGCCATTATTCTTTGAAATGATGTTTGAGGAGGAGAGCCAGTGGTTGTCCATGTTCTCCTAAGAGGATGTGGACACTCCAAAAGTTAAGGAAATGTGTCAGGCACCATCCCTCCTGAGGATGCATGTGGTCCAGTGTCACAGAAGAAACACAGGTTCAGATCTATGTGACTCAGATGTGCCATTTTCTTACTTTCTATTGCTTGTCCATAGCATATTTTAGGAATTAAAAAGAAAATTGCATTTTTCACTTGCCATCAATTTTATTTCACCTTCACTAAAAGGATGCCTGAAATGAGTAAGTTCTGTTTCTAAGAACTTCCTCACTGGCCAATCACCACCGCTGCATCCCCCCAATGGCATTAGGAGGATAGATTGGTAAAGACAGATACTATTCTAAATTTGGGAGCTTGGGACACAAAAGCATTATAAGAACGTGTATATCAGGAATAGCTTTAAGAAGTAAAATTTTACAATAGTTACTATATGTGTAGCCTCCTGAACATAGAAACATCTTCCACAATCCCTGTTAAGTTCCATTACACACCACAACAATGACAACCCTCATGCAGAATAGCTGCTGGGACACTGTGCAAGAAGATGGAAGCAGAGAATCTGAAAATCCTACATTTTCCTCATTTCGGCTCTAGTCTCTGCATGGAACTTGTGGCCTTATAATATGGTCTGGCTTTCACACACAAACTCTTTTTCCCATAACAGTGTAATCAGCCCCCTGGTGTGAGCAATGCCAGGATGGAAGCCTCACCCCTCTGCACCTGACCTGTATCTAGGGTTCTGTAATCACATCTGGGGTTATAGAGATCCTGCAGAGTAAATAGGGGAATGTCAAGAATTCCAGCTCTGACTGCTGAAACAGCCACAAAGAATCTACAGAGAATATGAGGCATTAGAGCTGATGCTGTCTGTTATATTCGTGGTATCTGTATGGAATAGAAGATGAATATAAACTTAAACACCACAGCCAGTTTAACATACCCTCTGCCATAGCCATTGATCCAAAGATGCATGATGCTACAGAACAGGGACAGCATTCTTCAGGGGAAAAAAGAGAAGAGTCATGGAGCCCTGCACAGGTTAAAAACACCAACTCGGGCTTTTCCCAACTATAAGTTTACCTCCTCATTCCCTTGTGTCCCCTTTAAACCCACACAACATGGCCCCTCACTGAGAGGATGATATTGAAGTTACTGCCAACCTATTCAGCAGAACTTAGACTGGCTGAATTTTATGCTTCGTCATAAAAGGCCAGTTTATAAAGTCATGGTTATATTGTGCTTTCCTCTGATGAGCCATCCCTTGCTGATTTATTCTGATCATAGAGTAATTGTGTTTGCTGTTTCTCTTCCAAATGACTAGTGCTGGCTTTGTAACACAGTACAATGCTATGATCACCCTGAATATACATTCATTATTAATCAGAAAACAGTGCTATGCCTAGATGACTATACTCCAAAAGTATAAATAATCTATCAAGATTTGCCAAGGGCTGATTCTGTTTCCTGCATTGTTGGAATTATTTCCTTTAAGATTTTTTTTAGAAGCATGCCATTTCCCCCATTTTAATAAAGACCATTTATTTTCCCTCATGAGCCACCATTTTATAAATAACCTCCCTTTATGCTTAAAAATGGATATAACATGGCTCGTCTTCTTCCTCTGTACTGAGTATTATGTGCAATTTTTGTATCTAAATGACTGGAAAGTGGGAAAGAACCTCGTCTGTGGGAAGACTGATCAAGAGCTGGAGTGGTGATGTGCTTACGTATTCTACTGAAACCACCAAGGGGCAGATGAGATGTTGTCCATTATTATAATTGTCCTTCTGCCATAAAATGAGGCTTTAATGTGAGTTAAAGTAAAAAAAAAATGTTCCCTGGTAAGGTAAATTATAGTCTCAAAGGACAGTAATTTTGGAATGGCAGACTGAGCCTGCATGTACAGATGACAACCACAAGTTGCTTTCCAGGCAAACTTTCCTCTCCTGGGGCAGCTGCTGTGTGGTATTCTCTGCAAGAAAGTATTTTTACTGAACAATTTACAGACAAATAATAATGAAGGAGTCAGAGCCCCTTAGGCATTCTAGAGTCGTGTATTTGTTGAAGTCAGAAACTCTAAGAAGATAGTCTTACTGCAAAGAAATTAATAAAAATAACATCAGAAAATGTGTGTACACATTTAAGATAAAATAGATGAATAATATCCACTACTTTCCAGTCATCTTTGGAAACAACATCCAAAATGAAACTTCTACAAATGCCAGTTATTATTCCATTTTATTAAGCTCATCATGTTTTTTTTCCTAAAAATAACTTAAAAACTAATTTGCACTCACAAGTCACCTATGTTCTCTTGAAATGTAAAAGAATAACAAGAGAACATTGATAATGAAAACAGTTTAGGAATAATAAGAATAAAATGTTATTTATAGGCTTGGCGTGGTAGCACGTGCTTGTAATCCCAGTGCTTGGGAGGCTAGGACAGGAGGATCACAGGTTTGTGGCCAGCCTCAGCTACTTAGTGAGACCCTGCTTCAAAATAAAGAATAAAAAATTGGGCTTGGGGTGTAGTTTAGAGGTAGAATGCCCCTGGGTTCAATACCCAGTACCATAAAAAAATGTTATTTATAAAAAGAAAAATTAACTGTCTTGTATAAAATATGTGTGTACACATATATGTATACATAAATTAAGAAATAATATCCATATGTTAGCATTTTTATAACTCATTATTAGAGAAATCAAAGAATTGAGGTAAAACAATTGTGAAGTAAACACCTGTGCTGAATAACATATATGCTTTAAATAGTTGCATTACTTGTTACAACTTCATGTTATTCTAGCATTTTGAGATGCCCTATTTAAAAGGCAACACCCACTGCCCACCACTTCAATCCCACCAGTGCTAAAATAACTTTCACATGTGTTGAGATTAATATAACAATTTCCATCACTTTTCATTAAAACAACAGGAGATTTATTAAAACAGCATGGTACGGTTATCATAAGCACACCACATATTTACTGATGTTTCAGGTGTGCAGATATTTAATTTTGTTTTCCTTATAGGGACTTGGTTTCTATTTAGAGTCCCTCTCTTTCCCTAGTGGAAATCACCATCACCATCACCATCATCATCATAATCATCATCATCATCATCCAGTCACTTGCCACTTGATCATAGGAGTTTTTCCCTACATTGATCCTCAGCTGTATCCAGTGGTGGAAACTTCACAGAAAGGATGGTTCACTCTCAGCCTTGAGCCTTCCCCTCACTGTGATCCACCAGGAGGCAGCAGTCACCTGGCTTTGCTCTCTGTCCTGTCCAGCCCTCCCCCACAGTCACTCAGGACACCCTTCTCCCCTTTCAGTACCACATCTGGGCCCCATTTGCTTCCTGAGAATCTCTGTGGCTGTTTCCTGAGCCAGGCAGGGGCGTGGGGACTCTGATGCTGCATTAGGCCCTCGCCAGCCTCCCCAAGAGCTTTCTACTCTACTACCCACTAAGAAAAAGGAAAATATCTCTGCTATAAAGTGTTATCTTTGAAGGCACACAAAGTGGAAGCAAGGCACTTAGCTCTTTCGCTCTCAGATCTGTACATTATTCTATTATCCCTTATTTCAGACACGAGGTGTAGGATAGTACAACCCTCGACCCCAACATAAACATGCACCAGCATCAAGCTCTGTCTTCTACAATTTTCTTCTCTTCCCATCAGAGGACTTTTACAAACATGAAGGACAAAGGGGAAAAAAACTGCTTCTATCAAATTCTTTGCTAGATTATTCATTTTGATTTTATAAGTTTCTTTTATAACCACTAGTTTGACTTGCTCTCTTTTCTGATTTTGCACTCCTTAGAGGTGCCAAGGCGCCTGTTCATGGGCTTAGAGGAGTGACATCACAGGGTGGAAGCGGAATGCTGGTCTGTAGCTCACGGATTCACACAGCAGCTGCCTGCAGGTGTGCAGCTATTTGCCACCGGTACCTGCCACCTTCTGGTCTATCTGCTCTTGTCTATCTGCTGTCCAAAGGCAGACAAATAAGGAATCACCATCAAGTTTGCATAGTTAAAGAAGACACTGAATTCATTCCCTAAGTGGAGAGAGTCCTCTGAAAACCTTCTTGTTACAGATCTCATTTAACCTACAAACCTGAGTACTTTCACCGGGATGGTCCTGGCCCCGCCCTCCCACAGGTTGGCCAAGACTTAGGCTGCAGATGTGGGAAGCAGGAAGGTGAGCTGCTGAATGGATGTCAGGGCCTGGAGAAGGATTAGGTGGCTGTGTTTGCATCTTGGGAGAGGCCATGAGGAGTGGGCCTCCAGCCAGCCAGGTAGACGGGAACAAGATCAGATGCGATGTCTTCATTTTCATCACAGGAACCTTACTCCTTTTCACCAACCAGAAAGTAACTCTTGGGATGAATACATAAACAGATAAGTAAATATACAAACAAATAAACTTCTATAGAGGACTTGGAATGAGTGCTAGTGTCTTTGTAGCCACTCAGTATTCACATAATGCAACCATCCTCGGTATATGAAACATTCATCATCTCCCAATAAAAGGGAAAGTCCCTCCCACCACCCAGGAAGAAGAGAATGTTTTATTTGGAATTTAGTTGGAATGGTGAATTGGAAACTGGGAGGATCAGTTTCTGATTTGCAATTTTTATAGGCAATAGAAGAGAAATGGTTTAACACGACTATATGTGAAGGCTATTTCACTGGTGACACTGGTAGGACAAATTTGTAAGATGAGAAGTGCAGTGCTTGGATTAGCCCTGTCTGAACCTGCCTCTCTGCCCCTGTCATTGCTCTCCACTGGCTCACTGGGCTCCAGCTATGCTGACCCCCGGACAGCACAAAAACACCAGGCACACTCCTGCACCAGTGCTTCTGAACTTGTTCTTCCTGCTTCTCTTCCTGTAGTCACTCCTTCTCTCTGATAGGTCTTTGTCCCAAAGTTTTCTTTTCAGTGAGAACATCCAGTACTCCCCTGTTTAATACTGACACCATTGCTCATCCCCAACATGGTGGGCAAATGGGAGTCTGATGGAGCCATTACAGATATGAGAGAAGAAGAAGAAAAGGAGCTTTGTTTTGAACACATTAGAATAGAAACGTCTAAAAGCACTACACAAGCAAATCTGTAGCTCTCTTTGCTGCAGGTACTGTGAGCATGAAGACCATTCTCAGCGATCAGGCTGCTAATATTCTAGAGAACGTTGAGCTCACTCTGAGAATGCAGTGACTATGAAGGGTCCCCGAGGAACCCTGTGGAGGGCCCTCAGTCACATCAAGGTAGAACTCAGTCTCCTTGGAAAGAAAAAGAAGAAGATCCAGTTGGCAAATGATGGAGAAATAGAAAGGAGCTGGCCTCTGCTTGCACCACCCATAGTCCTGTGCAGAATATGACTGAGGGTGCTACTTTGGGCTTCCACTGCAAAATGAGGTCTGCATGGGCTCACTTCCCAACCACATTGTTATTCAGGAGTATGGTCTCTTGCTGAAATCTGGAGTTTCCTAGATGAAAAATGTATCTGCAAGGTTTAGATGAGGCTAGGCTTTATTTGTTCATCATCTCAAGTCCAGAAAGATGAGATAATCCTTGAAGGAAATGACATTGAACCTGCCTCAAGTTCAGCAAGCCAAAGCACTTAAACATAAGGATATCAAAATTTCTGGGGTGATGTCTGTCTCTGAAAAAGGAAGAGTTCAGCAGGCCAATGAGTAAAACCTACGAGTCATTCAGCCACAGAAACTACTAGATGCAAGATGATTCTTAAGACCTATGTAATATTTTCAAGATGCAATAAAAGCTCTGTTGGAAAAAAAAGAAAGAAAGAAAGAAAAACAAATCTGTGGCATAGGAAACATAAATTTTGACTGTATACTTACAGAAGTCCTGTAAATAAAGGCAATATGTATATTAGGAAGCCTGCTTCAGGGCAGGGAAAAGTATTCATGACAACTAGAAAAGCCAGAGAAACGATAAAAATGACTTTTTAGGGTATCATTGAACTGGTCAGGCAATAAGGCTTAAACAGACTGCAATTGCAAAGAAACAGAGGTAAATTCAAAGGCAGACTGTTTTTGTAGTTTCTTTTTCCTCTGGGAATATGTGTTGACACTGGGAATGAATTAAAGGCTGAGAATACAAGCGTGGTTAAGACAGAGAGCTGCTGTTGGTAGAGATAAACAATCACAGTTTGGCAGTTATGTGGGTGAGTTGAGTGACAAAATTGAGACCCAAGGGACCTCAAACACAGCCAGAATCCATCTCAAGACTTTGCTATATTCTGAGGATTTGTAGAACAAATTTTGAAAGGCTAAATCATTCCAATCTTTAGTGTTAAAGAGTCAAATATGCTCAAGAAATTATCAAAATACAGATGAAATTGGTAAAAGTATCAAGAATATCAGAGAATTTGAATATAAAAAATCAAAGTGACTTAAAAAAATACAATAATTGGGGTGGGGGAGAGCAATTTAATGGATAGATTTACCAGTAGATTGGATACAAAATAAGACAGGTTTGACAGTCTTGTAAAACGGGTCAGTAGAAAATATCCAAACTGAAGTACTATTGAGACAATTAATCAGCAAAAAGCTCAAGAACATGTGAAAATAATTATATCCTTCAAAAATGGAGACAACTGAGATGATTTCTATGAAAAATGAGAGAATTAATTCCTAGTAACCTGCTTTAAAAATATGAAAGAAAGTTATTTTGTCAGAAGGAAAGTGAAACAGGGAAACAGAGAAAAGAATTATGAGTATCAAAAAACTTGAAAATGTGGATATATGTAAAGAAATGTTAGTTATATAAAATGATACTAGCATTATCTTGGGAGTTTAAAATGCTTGTAATCCCAGTACTTAGGAGGTTGAAACAGGAGAATTGTAGGTTCACAGCCAGCCTCAGCTACTTAGTGAGGCCCTCTGTAACTTAATGAGAGAGACCCCGATTCAAAATTTAAAAAATAGAGCTGGGGGTATGGCTCAGGGTAGAATGCCCCTGGGTTCAGTACTCTCCCCCCGAAAAAAAATAAATAAACAAACTTGTAGAATTTAAATTGACAATAATTAGGCATGATATATGTAGTTTAAGTTTTCTAAGCTCTAATATTAATGTGGAAGTAACAAAAGTTATTTGCATTAGAGTAATTTGTATTGATTAATTATATCAAGAATATATACTATAATCCTAGACTATCAAATGTAAAGAGTAAAATAATGTAATGATAAGTATAGAATAAAAAATAGAAGAGTATAAATGATGTGTTAGTCAAATGAAGGCAAGAGAGAAAAACAAACATAAAAGAGATTAGCCAAATGGAAAACCAATTATAAGCCAGATGTGGTAGTCCACACCTGTAATCCCAGTACTTGGGAGATTGAGAAAGGAAAATCACAGTTTCTAGACCATCCTAAGGAACGTAGTGAAGCTCTCAGGAATTTAGTGAGACTCTGTTTCAAAAATTAAAAAGGGCTAGGAGTATAGCTCAGAGGTATGATGCCCTGGGTTCAGTTCCCAGCGCAAAAGGAGGAGAAGGAGGAGGAGGAGGAGAAGAGGGAGGAGGGGGAGGAGGGGGAGGGGGAGGAAGAGGAAGAGACGGCCAATTATAAAATGGTGGAAATAAACCCAATATAATCAATAATAATACAAAATATAAATAAACTAAATATTATAATAAAATAATAAGATTATCACATTGGATTAAAAATACATGATACAAGAAACACTTCTTGCATATAAAAACATATAGAAAGGATATAGGAAAAAATGATAGAAAAAGATAATTTCATACAAACTCTAGTCAAAAGAAAACTGATATAGCTAAACTAACATTTAGCCAAGGTAGAATTTACAGGTAGAAACATAACTAGAGATAAAGAAACGCACAAATAAAGAGGTTGATACATCTAGAAGATATCAAAACCCTAAGTCCATATGCATCCAATGGCACAAATTCAAAATATATCATTTGTAATTAGCAAACAGAAAAGAGATGTAGACAAACTCACAAGCATAGTGGAGACTTTAGCACATTTTTTGCAAGAGTTTATAGGAAAAAAAAGATAAATATATAAAAGATATGACAAAGTAATTAAACCTGGCCCAACTGACCTATATACAACGTCTCAAAAATCAAAAACAAGCAACGTTCTTTTTGTGTGCATTGTATGGAATTGTTCTTATATTCTGTATTGGTCAGGGTTCTCCAGAGAAAGAGAACCAATAGTACATACATAAGAAGTTTTATTATAAGGGATTGACTCTCACAATTATGGAGGAAGGCAAATCCAAAATGTAGAGTCACTGTCTTAGTTCAATCTAAAGACTCAAAGCTGCTGCAGAACCAGAAGGAGCTGATGTTCCAGTTCAGTCTATCAGGCAGGAGAATCGCCTCTTACTTGAGTTAGGGTCAGCCTCGTGTTCAGATGGGCTTCAGATGGTGGGGTACAGCCCACCCACATTATGAAGAACAATCTGCTTTGCTTCCTCTTCTGATTTAAATTTAATCTCATCCAAAAATATGCTCATAGAAACACTTAAAATAGTGCTTAACCAAATATCTGGGTACCTTAGGATCCAGTCAAGATGACACATAAGATTAACCATCCCATGCTCATTGTAAGGAAAATCTCCCTTTTTTCAGATCATGAGGAATCAAGCTGGAATAAGAAAGAGATAGGAAGAAAACACAAATTATCAATAATAGAAACAAAAATATAGTTCACTACTGATTCTAAAGACATAAATAGAGATAAAAATGAGCCTGATAATTTGGATAAAATGGAAAAATTCCTAAAAATACACAACTTTCCAAAACTGACAATAAAAGAAAGAGAAAATTTGAATAATGAATATCTGTATGGCTGAGTTAAACTCTACTGTGTGTATATACATCACATTTTCTCCATCCATCCATCCATCCATCCATCCATCCATCCATCCATCTGTTGATGGACACATAGGCTGGTTCCATAATTTGGCTCTTGTGAATTGTGCTGCTATAAATATGGATATGCAAATATCAGTATAGTATTCTAAATTTAATTCTTTTAAAGAAGAACAAAGTTAGGTTGTTTGTAGGAAAATGGATGGAACTTGAGAACATTATATTAAATGAGATCATCCAGGCTCAGAAATTCAAGGGTCATATGTTTTCTCTCATATGTGGAAGCTGGATAGAACAGAGGAAAGAAAAGGGACTTCAGATAAAAGGGGAGAGAACAGTAGAACAATGGAAGGGGAGAGAGAAAGGGGGGAAAGGAGGCTTGAGAAATAAAACAGATTGATCTCACTAACATGTATGAGGAAGGAGAAGGAAGAATCTGGAGGGAAACACACCAAACATTCGTGGATACATCAATGTATCACTGCAAATCTCATTATTTTGTACAACTACAATGCACCAATAAAATTATAAAAACTTTTTAAATTAATGGATATCTGTTAAAGAAATGGAATTTGTTATATTTTTCTCCCACAAAAGAAATCCTAGGCAGACAACTTATTTAATGAATTCTTCCAAGCATGAAAGAAGAAACAGTAGTACAACTGTTGTTCTACTAATTAATATAAATAGAAAACTTCAACAATAATTTTTATAAGGCCAACATAACCTTGAACCAGATAAAAATATCATAAGGAAAATTATAATCCTTGAGAGGGACAAGGCTTTAAAAAGTCAGGAATTAAAAACAGAGGTCAGTAGGGCAGAAATATACCAAGAAGGTGAATAGGGTTAAGACTAGAGAGAAATAGGTGCCAGCTTTGTAATACCCTACAGTCTGGGGGAAAGGGGAGATCAAAATTTATTTAGAAGCAATAGTCATTGATTTATTTCCATTAATAATTCAACCTAATTGCCATTATCAGATTTCAAATCATAAGTAGACTTATCAAGGAGAAGCTATACTGAATAAGTATATATGATTTTTAAAGTCTTTGTTATTAAATTATTTATTTATTTAATTTATTTATTTATTTATTTGCAGTACATTCTACCTCCGAGCTCCACCCCTGCCCTATTTTTATTTTTTTTTTATTTTTTTTTTTATGTTGTGGTTAAGTACAAATTGTTAACAACATATTTGTACACAATTCTCATTTGACCCCTTCCCCAATTCCCACCCCATTCCCTCGCCCTCCTTCCCCCTCAGGTTCAGTTCAGTGAGTGACCTTGATATGATTGTGTAAGTACATCATGTGCTTTAGGGTGTCCCTCTGCCCTGTGCATCCACTAAAATTAAATCAACTTCTTTGCTTATCGAGGATCTCTCCTTTTCATCTGGAGACCCTCCTGTGCCTCATCTTCTCCCTAGCATCCACATATTAGGGAGAACATATGCTTCTTTACTCTTTGTGACTGGCTAATCTCACTTAACATAATGTTTTCCAGTTGCATCTATTTCCATGCAAATAACATGATTTTGTTCTTCTTTATTTTTTATTTTGAAACAGGGTCTCAGTACGTTGTGGCAGGCCTCACTAAATAGCTGAGGCTGGCTGCAAACCCTCAATCCTCCTGTCTCAGCCTCCCAAATACTGGGATAACAAACATGAGCCACCATGCCCGGCTGTTATGGATTTTTTTACATTTAGCAAAAACTATGCTCACATCAATTTTGATAAAACAAAAATAGAAAGCAGGATGTAGTAGTGCACACCTTTAATCCCAGTACTGGAGAGATTGAGACAGGAGGATTGCAGGTTCGAGGCCAGCCTTAGCAACTTAGTGAGGCTCCCAGCAACTTAATGAGATCCTGTTTCAAAATAAAAGATAAAATAGGGTGGGTGAAATGCCCTTCAGTTCAATCCCCAGTACTAAAAAAAAAAAAGTTTGCTCCTGCTTTCACAAACTGTGGTAGAAATCAGGTGATCTTTGAGGTCACTTACTTGCAGAAATGATTCAAAGATCTGGAATTCTTCTGACTGTGTCTGCCATGTGGATAAATGAGAAGGAGAGAGGTTGTAAGGTCCTAGTAGAAGACTCACCATGTACATCTGCCCTACTCCATTGCCCAGGATAATCAAGTGGCACCATCTCTACAGGCGTGGTATGAAAAATGTCTTCCTATGTGTCTAAGAGAAATAGAAAATGGTCTGTGATCATATATCATTGTACTACCACTAGCTGAAATGCATATTCAAATTCCTAACACTGAAGACTTAACAAATAGAATATCTGTTTTTTGTTTGTTTGTTTGTTTGTTTAATAATCCATGTCATTTAGCATGGCATGGTGGTACAAGCCTGTGATCTCAGTACTTGGGATGCTGAGACAGGAAGATCACGGGTTCAAAGTCAGCCTCAGCAACTTAGCAAGACTCTCAGGAACTTAATGAGACCCTGTTTCAAAATGATAAAAAAGGGCTGAGGTTATGGCTTGGAGGTAGATACTGTGGGTTCAATCCCCATTTCCAAAATAATAATAATAATAATAATAATAATGTCATTGTAATAGAGTATGGGAAGTTCTGATAAAGAAACAATACTTCATTGTCATTATAATTATAAGTTCATTTATAGCCATAGGTAAACAGAAGTAAACAATTATGCATAACTTATTTTGCTTCTAGGTTAAACACACATCAAAACTCCACCTCTTAAAGACATTTCTCTTCTCTCTGAATATCCTAGGCTCTTTGCAAAATAAGAAAAACTTTGAACAAAAGTCTACAAAGGTCCACTATTTTGCTCAAAAACAATGCATGCATTGTATTGCACATGTTGATTTTTTTAGTAGTAAATTATAAAAATCTATATTTCAAATAATATTTCCAACTCGCTGCCCCCACACACATACATCAGAAAATTAAGAATATATCAATCTATTTTAGTGTGAGTAAGAGATAAAAAAAAAAAAGTGGTAATCTCTGTGGCCAAAACTAACACAGACAACAAAAACAATGAAACCCGAAAGCCAATGCCTGTCAGAACACCAATTTAATAGAAAGTTCACATTCAAAAAGTTAATCCTCTCATGAAGAGCCAGTTCCTCTCTGCCCTGTGCAAGGAACGTCTGTGTTAGAAATTTGAAGCACTAATTGCCTGAGTTTAGAAACTCCTGGGATTTATAAGAGTCAGAAGGTCGAAATACCAGTCCAGGTAAGCGAAGGTTTGTTAGCATCAACGAGCAATTGTTGCAGATATTTTGTATTAAATGAAAGGATGCGAAGAGAAAACAACCAGAGGGAATGGTGAGTTAAAAGCTGGTGGCAGCAGGAAGACCTAGAGCAAAGCAAGCAATCATTAAAAATCCTCTGGGGCTGACTTCTTTAAAACAGCTAACAACGCTTGCTGACAGGCTTTGTAGCTGCCTCCAATTTTTTTGGTGTGGGTTCTGGGGGTGGGGGGCGGGCAGCAGCAGCAGCTCATTGCTGACCTTACATATGTACTCCATATGCAATTTCCCAAATGACCCTGAGGCACAGAGAGGCTGTTGGGGACACAAGTAGAAGACTAAACAGAGATGCAGTTTTTTGTTGTTGTTGTTGTTTTTCTTTCTGCGCTTGACCCTTTCTGCGGCTGCGACTCAGAACTGTTTTCTTGCCCACCCCCTCTCCTCGGTTTCTTCCTTTCTCCCCAGCGTGCTCAGTTTCTGAACAAACAAGCTGAACTGGCTCAGTAGCTGCTCTCTCCTTCACAGCTTCCCGTCCCCCTGCAAGGAACAAAGTCAAGTGACAGGCACCCTGGAAACAGCGTCTCTGTTAGAGTTGGCGGCAGAAGGGCAGGATCAGTGGGGAGCACCTGTGTATTAAAGCATTTAAAATCAGCACCTCTTTGGATTCAAATTGCATTTTTTTGTGTGTGTGCATCTGTTGGTTTTTTATTATAAGAGTGGTGTGCTCATAAAAATTAAAATACATGTAGGATGTAAATCTTTCCCCTGCTTCCTTCCCAAATTTAAAGAATTTGATGTGCTGTCTTTTCAAGTACTATCATATACATATAGTGTCATTTATATATACATACACATACATCTATGCACTTGTCTAATTTTTGAAAATTGAGGTATAGTTTGCATGCAATAAAATACATAGTTGTCTAACATGTAAAGTTTGCAATTTAATGAGCTTCAACAAATGTACACAGCTGAGTAACTGTTGCCCCAGTAATGAAATAGGAGACAGGATCTATCTGTCACCCCAAAAGTTCCTACAAGCTCCTTCCAGTCGGTTCCAGCATCGCTCCTCAGCGGTCACTGCATTTCTGATTCAAATATCCTAGATTAGTCTTACCTGTTTTTTAAACCTCTGCATACATTTTATATATGGTTTCCATTGCTCAACATAATGTTTATGGCTTCCCACTGTGTCACATGTATCAGCAAGTTGCTCCTTTTTTGGCCATTTTGTATGAATATCAGCATTTTATAATCTTAAGATCTTAATGACATGTACATTTATGCACATATAAGGTTTTATACACAAAAGGAATTTACTCTGCACTTCCTTCTGTGACTTTTCATTTTTCCACACAGAATTATATCCTGGGCATCTTCCCCAGATGTCTACATGGGCTGACCTAACGCTGTCCATATTCTTTCCTAAGGATGCATAGGCTTTCCTGCATGGCCATGTGCTATATATTAGGTACACAATCCCCTACTTATAATTGCATGCTTTCTTTAGTAAGAATAGCCTTTTAAATTAAAGTTATGTTTGCAAATAGTTGCATAAATTAACATAGCAAATATATTGCAAGATAAAAGTACATCAAAGTCTAAATAAAACAATCCTTTCTCACTTTCCAACCCCAAGTCTCATTACCAAAACATAGCCACACTTAACAGTGTCTTATAACAATAAGATGGCAGTTATGATACCATAAGTCTGAGTAAAATATATATATATATTTCAATGCTAGGTTTATGAGCTTTAGCAATAGCTCTTGATTCTCTTATGTGAAAGATAAACAATTTAGAATTTAGTTTTCTATTGTATCTACCTCCTTTCTGGACTCCATCTCCAGACTTACATTTTTATTGCATTGTTCTCTCTCTCTCTCTCTCTCTGTGTGTGTGTGTGTGTGTGTGTGTGTGTGTGTGTGTGTGTGTGTGTAACTGGGAATTGAACTGGGGGCATTTTTACATCTGAGCCATACCCCCAGCCTGACTTTACTTTATACTTTGAAACAGGGTCTCACTAGGTTGATGAGAGTTTCACTACTTGCTGAGGCTGTCCTTAAACTTGCAATCCTCCTTTCTCAGCCTTCCAATTACTGAGATTACAAGCATGTGCCACCACATCTGACTTGTATATTTCTTTTACAACATAAACATCTTTATCTTCTGTTCTATAACAATAATTAGTCTTATATATTTTGCTTAGACTTTAGTTCTAAAAATGTAAATGCCTATAAAAGTATTTCAAATATCTGGTAATATAAACTTTATTCACTTAAGAACCAAGTAGAAGCCGGGCGTGGTGGCTTACGCTTGTAATCCCAGCATTTGGGAGGCTGAGACCAGAGGATCGGGGTTTGCAGCCAGCCTCAGCTGCTTAGTGAGGCCCTCCACAACTTAGTGAGATCCTGTTTCCAAATAAAGAATAAAAAAATAGGGCTGGGGCTGTAGCTCAGAGGTAGAATGCCCTCAGGTTCCATCCCCAGTACCTAAAAAAACAAAAAACAAAAAAACAAAAAAACAAGTAGAATGAACAGCATAAAAGAAATAAATGTACTCTTACGTCAAAAAGACTTCTACTACTTAAAAGTGAGTATTCCAAGTGTTGAAGAGTTGGAGTGATCCACTCTACTTATTCTCCGTTTTTAGTTTTCAATGTCAATTGTGTATGTGTGTGTATGTGTCTGTGTGTGTGTGTGTGTGTGTGTGTGTGTGTGTGTGTGTATTTTCATTATATGAGAATATCTCCATACAGATACTTTTTCATGTCAGGCATGTTAGTGACTCATTTTCAAAATAATAATTTGCCACATATATTCAGAGTGCAGGGTTTGGAGTGGAGTGCTAAGGAGCAGGGGTCATCAGAAGGAATCTCCATTTCATTTCCGAATGCTTTTACCCCCATTATTCATGGTGTTCTGAAATTTGCCTGTTTGGACATCATTCATTTGTCCTGCTGCCACTGAACTGCTTTCTGCCCCTTGGTCTCCTTGAAGCAGACAGACAAGCATCTAATTTGATCCCTTCATGTCATCTAACTTTCACATGTTTGGTCTATACATTCTGAGTAGTGTTTCTTATTTATTTTCTGTATCCAGTTTTTATCTCTGTCCATTGTTTTATTTAACTCATTTAGTTTCAATAACTGTATTTTAAATTCCAATATATTTCTTGTTATTTAGTTGCTGATTTTACAAAGATGTTATAAAAGTTATATACATCTTACTGTGTTTCAGGTACCTCTTGAAATATATTACATGTAATAAATCACTTAATCCTCATTGTAGACTGTAAAATAGGTTCTATTGTCAACTCCAACTCATTAAGAACAACTGATTAGTAAATAGAAGTACAATAAAGTTAAGTGTCTCTTCCAAGATCACTCCAGTGCCCATGCTTTTAATGACTACATCCTGCTTTCTCTCTTGCTTTAGTGGCAAAAATATTTACACAAATTTTTTTGAAAATAAAAATCCAATGATGTTAATGTCTCTGTTGTGGTTGCATTAATTACCTCTTGTCCTTCAACTTTGGAACTTTCAATAGTCTATATTAGCTTTTCTCCATTCTGTTAATAAGGTTGAATGTGCTCATGTGAACATACCAATGACTACTGCTCCTAACATAAATTATGGAATCCCTACTAAGGCCCATGGGCGCCTGCAGGCCCGGCCCCTATCTCCCTCCCATCTGGCCTCCTCTCGTCTCCTGCTGCTGATGCTTCTGTCCCACTGGCCTCATTTTTCTTTTTGACTCTTCTAAACCCTTTTACTCCTAATGAGGATTGTATTTGTTGTTTCCTCTGCCTGGAATTCTTTTCTTTTTAACCAGTTTTTTGATTGGCAATATTTTTTTTAAAAAGCCATCCTTCAGGTTTCTGTTCAAATGTCAGCTTCTCAAGAAGGATGACCGCAGCCAGTCTTCTAATCTAAGGTAACCATTTTGACACTCTGTTCCTCGATAGTGCCGGTACAGTCTGCAGTGCACAGGCTAATCCTAAAGTTGGTCTACTCGCTTATAATTATCTCTTAATCTAGAGAGCAATTTCTGTCTCCCATCAACACCTGGAGCAGGTGAAACTGACACAAGTCCACCACCCAAAGGACAAGTTTTCCGTCCAACACTGAATGTAATGACCACCTCTCACGCCAATTGAAGAGGAAAGCAGAAGGGCAAACACAAGAGAAATGATGGCAGAGGCATTTCACAGTTTGTTGAGGCCTCATTTTTACAAGAAAAAAAAAATCCCCATAATCTTAAGGCCTCTTCTCTCATCTATAAAATCCAACATTATATTTTAAAATAAGAATACCTCACTGCAGCTGCATATTTATTGAGTATAAGCTTTACTTTTCATTCAATTTTCTAAATGGATGGCTGTGTCTTAACTAGACACACTACAGGTCTTTAGGAACTATCTCATTGATCAAAGGTGAGAAACAAACAAAAGACACTTCCAAGGATACCACTTCCCAGCACAGCTGTCCATTCTGATGAGTAGAAATGGATTTAAAGTTTTACTACGCCATACTACTACCAGTGCTTAGCTAGGCAACCTTCTAAAAAAATACAGTTTTGATTAGAATGCAATTTAATTTTCTTTAGGTAAGGGAGAAAGGGTCAACTCATTATAGAAACAGAAAAGGGAATATGGGAGGAGGGTAATAAGAGAGAACAGGTATTAAGTGAAGTGCATGAAATTAGAAAAATGAACCTTTAAAAATTATTCAGTTAATACACACAAATATTCCAGAAATATGAATTTTAAAGATGTAGTTTGAAGCCCATGGCTGTGTTTAGGGGCAGTTTTGCTCATGGTTAAGCTAAATAAGTTAATATCTAATTTAGCCAGTGAATTTTGTATACTACTAGGTTAAAAGGGCTTCATAATAATATGGCAATATCTTTGGCAACTATTCCCAGACATAGAGCATTTAAAGACTCCAAGCCTTCTCTTTCACATACTCTCTAATTAGTTCATGAGATAATTTTGGTTTTCCAAATTTTTAAAATCTAATTTAATTTAATTTCTCATCCTAATAGATGACTTCAAGTATAGAGCTGATGTCATTAAAAAAAATGCTATTAAAACACTCTCTTTTTAAAGGTTATTTGAAATTCCACTTCAACTGAAGCAGTTGGACCAGTGCCCTCTGCTTACCCCAGAAAGCAGCAGGAGACTGATTCTGGATAGAACTCGAACTGACAGGATGTAGATTTGGGCGTTGAGCCCTGACTCAGGGCAAGGTGAAGAAACAGACAAAATAGGATTGATTGAACAGTTGCAGCCAGCAAAGTAAGCACCCCCTCCTATCCCAGTCTCCTTCTGTCAAGAGAAACAGCTAAGCTTACTACCAGTGCATAGGCACCCCCCCACACACACACACGTACACACATGTGCATTTGTACCTGCACATACACATGTACCCACACTTATACTTACCTGCAAACATGCATGTACCTGGACATGCATGTACCTACATGCACACAGATGCCTGCACACACAAGTACCTGTGCACAGGTACCTGCATATTCCCCTGTACCCACGCTTACATGTACCTTCAAACATGCATATACCTGCACACACAAGTAACTACATGCACACACAACTTAGGCCATCCAAAATTCATCTCTAGAAAAGCTCCCTGGGTCCAGAAAAAGGGCGTGTATATTTGAATGTTATCCAAAGGGGGAAAAAAATCCTAGAAGGAAAACTTAAGAGGAAAGTAACAGGTAAGAAAGTAACAGAAGCAATAAACAGAGGGAGGGAGGGAGGGAGGAAGAGAAGGAAGAAAGGAAAGAGGGCAGGTGAGGGAGGCTAAGAAGCACTGGGAAAGCAAAGCATGGCCCTGTATAAGCCAAGACAAGATGATGTTTCCAGTGTCAAGCCCCAGGAGAGCATAAGCCCAGTGGGAATGGAGCTTGTCCCCTGAGTCACCATGCTGTGCATTGTTTTGTAACCTTTTCAAGAGAATTTTCTTTAGAATATTAGGAAGAAGTAAATGAGAATATTAGGGGAGTACCACAGGCCATTCATTCCACATGTGCAGCTATGAAGGAGACAGGGATTTCAATGGTGGCTGGAAGGAGTGGGTGATTGGAATGAGTGAGATTGAGCTGTTTGTGTCTCCAGCATTGTTTTTTTTGTTGTTGTTGTTTTTATTTTATTTTTTTAAAGAAGAGAATTGCAGGCATCTGAAAGTATGAAAGAATCAAGGTCAAAAGTTGACAAGAGGAATTGAAATCCAGCAACCTGTGAAGTTGGGGCTCAGGAGACATCACCAAACCAGATGGAGAGAACAGTCCATGTGAGAGGAGGGACAGGACAGGAGGTGTGCAGACTTGCAGGAAGGTAGAGGAGACTTTCTCAACTTTGTTTCCTCTGTGAAGTTAGTGGGGAGTCACATGCTGAGAAACAGGAACAGTAAGGAAGAGGAGTCAGGATTAGAGGAATCCAGGTGGAGAAGAGAAGCAAGAGTTGTAAGGAAACTGGCAAAATCGCCAATGCTGGGAGCTGAGGTTGGAGGCTGCGTTACTGTGTCATGAATGAGCTCTTTGGGTGCTACTTCAAACATCTCTGGAGGATTGTGAGAGGTAGATAGTTCAGCGTTTCATCAGACATGCACAAAGAGAAGTAGGTGAGAGATTTGAAACGTTAGTACAAGCAGCAGGAACAATGCACAGTGATCCAAGTTTCTGGGGGGAGGAGGAGGAAGCAAATATAGAACTGACAGGAAAGTAAAAAGGGGCCATGGTCCAGTGACCAAATGAGATGGAAAAGTGCCATAGTGGAAGAAAATTGGACAGAAAATGAGGAGCTTTGAACATGGCACTTCCATATACATAGGGGTCGTCCTTGATTGCCCCTTCTGAGCGTCTCCTTAGCCCCACAGCCAAAGCCTTCTCTGAGTCACTTTTCTCCCATCCCCTGTTGCCATCCTGCCATCCTATGGTTAGATCACTGTGGCACCCTGCTAGTAGACATCCTGCTCCAGTTCCTGCCACCCTGGCCATCTCACAGTGCCACCTCTGGATGGGAAACTCTGCGGTCAGTACTCCCTCTATTGCTCTCAATGACCCTTACATTGAACCTGAATTCCTCACCAAGATGCAAGATGATCTTGTCGTGCACTGGTACTGCTCTGACTTTTGTCTCCTACCACACTTGGCTGATGAGAAAGGGGAGGAATTGAAAGCTAGGAGGTCAGATGGGTGACCCCCGGGGCACTGAGGTCACTCAGATGCAGCGGAGCCTGCAGACATGAACGTTTAAGTGTTTGACCACTCATTTTAATAAAATTACCAAATAAATTAGGGAAAGTAACAGACATATTTGTGCCACAAACTCTTTAACAGTATGGTCTACAATATTTATATCTCCTGCAATTAGCACATTACCTGCAGAGCAGGCACCCAAAGTTGTTGTTGTTGTTTTTAATCAGTTAAATAAGTGAATGAATCAATCAACATAGAGGCTTTGTAGAATGGATGTGTTATAAGGCCATGGGCGTTTTCTGGTTCTTGTCTCCTCAGAAGAAAGATTTCATCTGGAGAATCCTAATAGGATAGCCATGAAAAGCTTTACCGAATAAATTCTACAAGAGGATCCAGCAGCAGAGTAAAGGGGAGAGAGGGCCAAAAGGAAGAGAGGAAGAGTGTTCCCTGATGCAAGGTGGGCTCATATATTGCCTAGTAGAAGTTCCACCCGCATATATATACATCATTGGTGCATTGTAACAATACATGTTTGTGAGGTACAGGCTGGTAGAGGCATACATGTACACAGCATTCATTCAACCCTTCCCCAATTCCCACCCCATTCCCTCCCCCTCTCTCCTTCTCATGTACAGTTTAGTAATTGACTTTGATACCTTTGTGAAGGTTTGTACATTATTTTCATGTATATTAATTTTGGGTTTCGTGTCACAGCTTAGTGTGGCTGCGCAGGATTGCATCATGTGGGAAACCTAAAGCTGCAATGTAATAGGCTGGATGTTTCTGACCATAGCTGGGTGGGGCAATTCCTGTACTTCCTTTTGGGAGGGTTTTTCTCTGTCCTCTTTTCCTATCTAACAGATATATTAGAATCTCATGTTCTTACCTGTCCATGTCTGTTCCCTCTAGCATTGCTTTGGGAAATGATCCAGCCTTCAATTCTAGTCCTTGTGTATTTAGGATGGTGAGCTGAGGTGTCCCACTCACTGCTGGGTCTAAGTCCGTCAGAGTTCTTCTAGGAAACTGAATCTTGACCAGAATGATGTCAGGATAGAAAAACTTGGAGCTAGCTGGTTTATGCCCATAGAAATACCTTGATTTTCCCTAGATACTAAGATTTTTCTTAGTTCCTGCTCCTAAATCTATAGGACATTCTGCTTCTCTCCCCTTTGAGAACTGGTTCTTCGACTTCACTGTGGTGAGTTACATTACAGCCTTATAATAAATTCCTTTTGGCTTAAGTTTAGCAGTCATTTTTTCTTTCCTGTCATCAAGAACTCCAACCAAAATATTGGAAACCTAACACAATTAGGAGAAAGCATATTTATCTTAATAACTATTAAATACTATTAAAACTATTAAATGTGCCAGAGACAGTATAGGTGCCAAAAAATTCAAAATCCTGTCAAAAACAGTCCTTGTCTACAAACAGCTTAGATTTTTTTTAAAGGAAGATAAGGATTGTGATCAAGTACATATAATCTGAAATAAAACAGGGCTAGTGGGATACAATGGACAGGTGAAATGCTGAGGAAATTGAGGAATGGGCTCTCTCTAGCTGGGGTGATCATGACAGACCCAAGACTTGGTCAAAGGTTAAGATTTGGAAAGTCCGGAGGACAGAAGTGGTGCACAGAGATGAGAAAGCATCAACTACAGGTGAGAATCAGCAAGTAGGTCAGTTTGCTGCATTCGTGGAAGAGGATAATAAGCAATTAGACTACAAGTAGTAGTTTGAAGTTGAAAAGCAGCCTAAGAAAAGGAATTTGTATACAAATAAGGAGCAAAAACACTATTTATGCACAGTCATGCTTGGGAAGGCCAGGCTTGCAAAAATCACATATAAGGTACTGGAGCAAGAAAAAGAACAAAATGAAGAGATTAATTCCAAAGTATTGCAGGAGTCCAACCATGGGGTAATTGGTACTAGGATGACAAGAATTTCAAGCCCTCCCTACCTTGTTGATGATAGAAGGAAAGACTCAAAAGAGGCAGCAAGGCCTGGGCCTAGTCAAATGCAAGAACTGATAGAAAATCCCCCAGAACGCTGGATTTCCCATCCTCATTTTTCTGCCTCCCTTTCCATTGGCTTCAGTCCCCCAATACCAGCTGCCCGCACATCATTTTTACTGGGGTAAACCAGTATTATCATAAACCTAAAGACTAACTTATTGTTCCCCACCCCACAAGTCACCCCTCTTTTTTATCCCCTAAACCTAGAAATGTCTCTGCCTCCTCCTGACCTTCAATTCCAGTTGTCTGCATCACACCAATTAGACAAACAAGGCCCTTATTCTCATGTGCTCAGCTTTACTGTTCTGGCTTCTTAGTAAATTTCCCTGTTCCTATTTTCTACCCACTACATAGCAGAACATCAGTAAACTCCAAGTTGACCAATCAATCTGAAAAGCATAGCATAGATTTACTGTCATATTGATCTGCTGAAAATACCTTTAAAGATAGTACTCCCCACAAAAAAATACTCCCATGTTTAAAGAAGTACAGTGGACACTACTTTCTGCTGAAAACACCTTTAAACCCCACAAAAAAGTACTCCCATGTTTAAATAAGTACAATGGACACTACTTGTCTCACATTTTTGGTGGGTATAAACTTTTTCTAATCTCTTTGAATGTCTTGAGGTCCACTGTAGTGTGTGAGTGTGTGTGTGTGTGTGTGTGTGTGTGTGTGTGTGTGTGTGTGTGTGTAAGTAAGTAAGTATGTAAAAGGGGGAGGTGAGACTGTAGGTATGCGTACTCTAACAGAAGAGGCAAAGTAGGAAGGGGACAGAAAATCTGAGCTTCTTTAGGGTGAAGGTCACAGACCCCAACTAGATGCTGTCTTATAATCCTTAGATTCTGAAGGGCCTTAATGGGAAAAGAAAGAAATTGAAAAAGCAGCTGCTATCCTTGTATTTATTAGGATAGTCTCTGGCAAGCTAAAATCCTCTGCCTATCTGTTTATGTATTCAGCTACTTGGTGTTCAAAGATTTCTATCAGTGGATGCATCCACACAATATCCAGCTTTAATTTGTGTTACTCCAAAAGGAATAGCCCTATATAGCAGCAAATGTTTCAAAATTATCTTTCAAACAGGTACATACATATCAGCACACCTGCCCCCAACCCTGGCCCTGCCTCTGTCTGAGCTGGCATATCTGCCCTGGCCCCGCCCCTCACACCTGCAGCCAGAGCCCTCCAAGCACCTAGGGCCTGGGTCCAGACAGGTGTGGGGTCTGGTCGAACCACTCATACCCCCCCTGCACCAGATCTCTATGTCAACTACAGTGGGTTTGTTTCTAAGAAAAAGAAACCTGCTCATTCAAGTAACTGCATGTCGTTTGACACCTGACGCACACCAAAAAATTAAAAAATAAAAATAAAAAAGGACTGGAAATGAACTAGATTCATTCTGTAGATGAGAGATAGCCAAAGATAGCTGAATATGATTTTAGTGTATACTTAATGCTTTTTCAGAGATTATAACCTGCCAACAAGAAACAGTGTCCATGTCTCTAGTCTCAGTTGAATATTGATTTTTAGAGATTTTTTAAAAATACTGCCTAGTCAGAATAAATATCATCAAAATGGCCATCCTCCCAAAACTGATCTACAAATTCAATGCAATACCCATGAAATTGCCAAGGACGCTCCTCACAGACATAGAAAAATCAGTCCTTAAATTCATCTGGAAAAACAAAAAGCCCAGGATAGCCAAAGTAGTTCTTAGCAATAAGAATCATGCAGGAGGCATCACAATACCTGACTTTAAACTCTACTACAAAGCCACAGTAATAAAAACAGCATGGTATTGGCACAAAAATAGATACATAGACCAATGGAGCAGAATAGAAGACTTAGAAACAGACCCAAAGACTTACAGTCAACTGATTTTTGACAAAGGAGCCAAAAATATACACTGGAAAAAGGATAGCCTCTTTAACAAATGGTGTTGGCAAAACTGGTTAACCATATGCAGGAAAATGGAAATAAACCCCACTTTCTCACCCTGCACAAGAGTCAACTCAAGGTGGATCAAGGACCTTGAAGTCAGACCAGAGACCTAGCAGATACTTGAAGAGGGCATAGGACCAACACTTGAACACATAGGCACAGGTAAAAACTTTCTCAACAGGACCCCAAAAGCACAGGCAGCTCAAAGGAAGATCAATCCATGGGATTGCATGAAACTGAAGAGCTTCTACAAAGCAAAGGAAACTATCAAGAACCTCAACAGAGAACCTACAGAGTGGGAGAAAATTTTTGCCAGTTACACTTCAGATAGAGGTTTAATAACTAGGATATACAAAGAACTCAAGAAAATCTCAACTAAGAGAGCAAACAACCCAATCAAAAAATGGGCAAAGGACCTAAATAGACACTTCACAAAAGAAGAAATACAA
>PVLC010020224.1:0-29537 GCA_004027655.1 Graphiurus murinus | reverse complement strand
TCTTTGGTCTTGTCTTGAGGGAGTTCTGTATGTTTCCTGAACCTGTGTGTTGACTTCTCTTTCTATGTTTGGAAAATTCTCTGTTATTATTTCTTTGAAGAGATTGTTTATTCCATAAGTTTCAACTTCTAATCCCTCTTCTATGCCTATTATTCTTAGGTTGGCTCTTTTAAAATTGGTCCAGATCTCTTCGATGTCCTATTCGTACTGTCGTATTTTTTTTCTAAGTTATGTACTATAGATTCATTGTTAGTTTGGTCATCTTCTAAGAGTGATATTCTATTTTCCATGTGATCTAATCTGCTGTTTATAGTTTGCCTTGATGCCTTCATTTCTTTCTTTTTTTTTTTTTTTTGGTTTTTTTTTGGCGGTACTGGGGATTGAACTCAGGGGCATTCTACCTCCGAGCTATACCCCCAGCCCCATTTTTTATTCTTTATTTTGAATCCGAGTCTCACTAAGTTGCGGAGTGCCTCACTAGGTAGCTGAGGCTGGCCGCGAACCCGGATCCTCCAGTCTCAGCCTCCCGAATGCTGGGATTACAAGCGTGCGCCACCACGCCCGGCTTGATGCCTTCATTTCAATTATTTCATCTTTTACTTCCTTCAATGCTTCTGTTTGGTGTCTCTTTAGGTCTTCAAATTCTCTGTTTATTTGTTCCTTTACGTCTTCCTTTATTTCTTTAAAGCTCTGCCTACATTCTTTCTGAAAATCCTGTATTGTTTCTAGTATTAAAGATCTGAATTGTTCTTCTGGTAGTCTCTGCCATTCTGGGTTGGTGAGATCTGTTATTGAGGGGTTGTGGTGGCTCATTGTTTCTTTGTTATTTCTCCTTCCCATGATTTCCCTGTTCTTCGATTTATAACTTTGCTGTTCTTGCAAGTTTTCTTGTCCAATCTCTGTAGTTGGGGTTTAGGGGTGACAGGGTGTGTTCAGAGATAGAGTTTGGGTGAGAGGTCACCGTAATAGATGCAGGGATAGGGTGAAGAAGGGGATAAAGATTAGAGATGGTAGGTATTAATATGTGACAGGAAGAAGAGGAAAAGAAAAGACAGGAGATAAAGTGTAGCAGAGAGGAATATGGGGGGGGGCTTGTAAAAGAGGTAAGGAGGGGGTTCAATGACCTAAGCAAGAGATAAAGCAAGTATTCATCCAAGCAAACATAAACAAATCAAAGCAATAACACAGTTTAGACAGATCAAATTTAAAACTTAACACCAAAGGAGAATGAAAAAAAAAAAAACACCAAAACCAAAAACCAAAATCATAAAAAAAGATAAAAAAATAAATAAATAAAAAAAATAAACCCAATATCTACAAATACCAATCAGTGAAACCAAAGCTCTGCTAGTTCGTAAGCACCGAGCTTAAGTTTTCACGTGTGTCTTTGGCGTTATTTATTTATTTATTTATTTTAATTAGCTCTGTCAGTGCAGGCAGAGAATTGCCCACTGCTAGTTTATGTCTCTGGGTTCTCCACTGGGTCTGGCTGCGTCTCTGTCTCTGCTTTTTGCTTTAGCAGTCTAAAAGCCAGGCCTTTCCAGATACCCTGTGAGCACTGGGTTCCTCCACCCTTCTGGACCTGTCTAGGCTCTAGCAGGGCAGATGGCTGAGTCTATCCTTTGTTTTGTGAGTCCCGCACCCTGCACCCAAGGTGCAAGGTGCGCGTAGCCCGTAGCCCGACTTACGGTTCCCTGCAGCTCGGCCTGTTGCCGTTCTGATGGCTGGGGGCGCAATCGGACATTGATGGTCTGCGTAGCTAGCAGGAAGTTTGTGGGAGGGGTTGGCGGTAAAGGTAGCAGCCGCCGTTCCCAGAGCGCGCAGGTTCACCTCTCCGAGTTTGTGTTCGAGTTTCCAGTATTTCTTCTCTTCCTTCCGTCAAGAAGCTGGATTCACGCCTGTGCTCTTCTCTCCTTTACACCGTTGCTCACTGCTCCATCTTTGGGATGGTACGTAGACACTGGCCCGCGGGAGCTTCTGCCGACTGTTCCACGGGGGGGGGGTCTGATCACTGTGAGTGTTGCGGCAGTCCCCACCTGGGTAGTTCGTGGAGATCCGGGGCCAACGCCACGCCTGGGCTGTTAGCTGTGCCCCCGTGTATTTGGCCACTCACAGCGTCTGGCTCGTCCCCGCTGCTCCTTCCACAGTCTAATTCTCTGAGTCTATCCTTTGTACAGTTGCGCCCGTGCAATCCGACCTACTGATCACTGTTGCTCGTTTCTCTGTTGTTGTCTGCCTCCCCCCTGGTCGCTGGGGGGCGCAATAGGTCAATGAAGGTCTGGATAGCTGGATAGTTGGCAGGATATTGTATGGGAGGGATTGGCGCGCAATGTGGTGCGCAGGTTTGCGGTGCGCAGCGCCTTCTCCCTTGTTTTTCCTGGGCTCTGTGTGGTTCCACTCCTCTTTCTATCTGTCAAGCAGTTGCGCTTGCTTCCTCCTGGTTCCAGTCTTGCTGTGCAGTCGGTCCCCTAGGCTCTGTTCTGGAGCCCCGAATATGTCCCGCTGGAGTTTAGGCTGATCGCACCACACGCTCCCGTCACTGTGTCCAGTAGCAGAATGCCCTGCCTGGGTGGAGCGTGGGGGTCTGGGGGTGCCCACACCATGCCCGGTCCCCAGGTCCGCCGCGGTGCCCAGCCCTTGGAACTGGGCTCACCTCTGCAGTCCCGGGTCCCAATTCCAGGAGCCTGCAGCCCTCGGTCCGATGTCAGTAGCCCGCGCCACGCTTGCAGACACACAGAGGTGCTGCCTGGAGTGTGTCCTTTGTTTCTGAGGCATCTCTACTGACCTTTTGTTTAGGAGAACGATATAGAGATGTAAGAGGACTATTGAAGTCTCCTAGTATTAGTGTATTGGGATCTATGTGTGACTTTATATCATAGAGAATTTGTTTTATGAAAGTAGCTGCACCTACATTTGTGGCATAGATGTTGATAATTGTTGTTTCCTCTTGCTGGATTGTTCCATTTACTAGTAAAAATGACTTGTTTTGTCTCTTCTGATAAGCTTGGGATTAAAGTCTAGTTTATCTGATATCAGAGTTGCTATTCCTGCTTGTCTTCGAGATCCATTGGCATGGATTACCTTACTCCAGCCCTTCACCCTTAGTTTGTGGGAATCTTTGCTTGTAAGTTATGTTTCTTGCAGGCAGCATACAGAAGAATTCTGGCTTTTGATCCATTTTGCCACCTTGTGCCTTTTTATTGGGGAGTTGAGACCATTTATATTCAGTGTGACTATTGAGAGATGGTTTTTAATTCCTAACATATTGAGTTTTGACTTCTATTTTTAGTGGTGTTTATTCTTCTTTGCTTAGTTGTTTGCTTCTTGGAGATTATTGTTTCTCTGGTTCTGACACGTACTTGTTAGTTCTTCTTTGTAGTCAATCTCTTTAAGTAGTTTCTCTAGTGCTAGTTTGGAAGACATAAATTCTTTCAGTTTCTGTTTGTCTTGGAAGGTTTTTATATCCCTGTCAATTTTAAGAGAGAGTTTCTCTGGGTATGAGAATCTTGGCTGCCAGTTGTTCTCTTTCAGAGTTTGGAATATGTTTCTCCATCCTCTCTTGGCTTTCATGACTTGATTCAGGTGGTCTGGAGTGATTCTAATTGGTTTGCCTCTAAATGTCACTTGGCCTTTTACTTTTGCTGCCTTTGAAATTCTCTCCTTGGCCTCTACATTGGTCAACTTGATTATTATGTGTCGTGGTGAGCCTCTTCTTTGGTATTGTCTTGAGGGAGTTATGTATGTTTCCTGTACCTGTGTGTCGACTTCTCTTTTTATAGTTGGAAAATTCTCTGTTATTAATTATTTGAAGACATAGTTTATTCCATAAGTTTCAACATCTAATCCCTCTTCTATGCCTATCATTCTTAGGTTAGCTCTTTTAAAATTGACCCAGATCTCTTCGATGTACAATTCATACTGTCATATTTTTTTCTAAGTTATGTACTATAAATTCATTTTTGGTGTGGTCATCCTCTAAGAGTGATATTCTGTTTTCCATGTGATCTAATCTGCTGTTTATAGTTTGAATTGATGCCTTCATTTCAATTATTTCATCTTTCACTTCCTTCAATGCTTCTCTTTGGTTTCTTTTTAGGTCTTCGAATTCTTTGTTTATTTCCTCCTTTATTTATTTAAAATTGTGCCTACATTCTTTCTGAAAATCCTGTATTGTTTCTAGTATTAAAGATATGAATTGTTCTTCTGGTAATCTCTGCCATTCTGGGTTGGTGAGATCTGCTATTGATGGGTTGTGGTAACTCATTGTTTCTTTGTTATTTTTCCTTCCCATGGTTCCCCTGTTCTTCAGTTTGTATCTATGCTGTTCTTGCAAGTTTTGTTGTCCAGTCTCTGCAGCAGGGGTTTAGAAGTGACAGGTTGGGTTCAGAGATAAAGTTTGGGTGAGAGGTCACCGTAATGAATGCAGGAATAGGGTAAAGAAGAGGGTATGTTCCAGCAGAATAAGAGGTTGAGTGTGTTGAGGTCATATATTGTAAAGAGATATTCATATGCGACAGGAAAAAGAGGAAAAGAAAAGAGAGGAGGTAAAATGTTGCAGAGAGGAATATGGGGGGGGCTTGTAAAACTGATAGGGAGGTTATTCAACAACCTAAGCAAGAGATAACAAAGCAAGTGTTCATCCAAACAAACATAAATAAATCAAGGCAATACAAAATGAAAATAGAGTATAAATAGATAAAACTTAACACCAAAAAAGAAGAAAAAAAGGATAAAAAATTAAAAAATAAAAAATAAAAAAAGTAAAAAAAACCCCAAATCTACAAATAGCAACCAGACACTAAAACAAACACTATGTTAGTTCGTAAGTACCGAGCTTAAATTTTCAAGTGTGTCTCTGGCATTTTTATTTGCTCTTTCAGTGCAGGCAGAGGATTTTGGTGGTGTTTCTCCCACTGCTAGCTTATGTCTCTGGGCTCTCCACTGGGCCTGGCTGCGTCTCTCTCTTTTATTTTTGTTTTTTTCAGTCTAAATGCCAGGCCTGTCCAGATGCCTTATGTGCACTGGGTTCCTCCACCCTTCTGGCCCTGTCTAAGCTCTAGAAGGGCGGATGTCTGAGTCTATCCTTTGTATTGTGAACCCCGCACCCTGGGGGTGTATTCCAACTTACGGATCCTGCTGGTCGGCCTGTTCCACCTCTAGTCGCTGGGGGTGCAATAAGACAACAATGGTCTGGATAGCTGACAGGAAGTTTGTTGGGAGGAGCTGGCGGCAAAGATGAAGGCCGCGGTTTCCCAGTGAGTGCCAGTTCCCCTGTTCCTCCTGGGCTCTGTTTAGCCATTCCCAGTTCATGCTCATGTTCCAAGTACTCCTTTTCTTCCTTCCGTCAAGAAGCTGGATTCGTGTCTGTCCTGTTTCAGGCTCTGCTGTGCCATCACACACTGTTCCATCTCTGGGGTGGAGCATAGGGGCAGAGCCACAGAAGCTTAAGCTGATCGTCCCATGCATTCTGGTCGCTGTGGATGTTGAGGGGATCCCCGCCTGTGTAGTGCGTCGAGACCTGGGGATGCCCACGCCGCATCTGGACTGTTAGCTGTGTCTGCCGTGTAGTTGGCAGCTCACAGTGTCTGGCAGGTCCCCGCTGCTCCAGGGACCATCTCCACAACCTAGTTCTTCAGTTGCAGTGCTGTTCCGCTGCGGCGCAGGGAGCAGGGCTGCAGCACAGTGGACTCCCTTGCTCTCCTCGATCCGCTTTCTGGATCTTCTTTAGTTGTAGTTCAAATTTCACTTTTTTGTTGTATATTTTTTCTTCTGTTAAGAAGCTCTTTTTATGGTAAATTTAGTTTGAAATCACAAAGTCTGGGGAAAGTTGTTTCACTCAGTCACCATCTTAGATTCCCCCCTAGAAAAGGTTAAATTGTGATCTAGCGTTCTAAAATTGTTCCTAGCACCAACTTACATATTTGAGCTAATGTAGAATATTGAACTCTTTTCTTATTCACTATCAAAGCTCAAACTGCCCTAACAAGAAGCTCAGTAATTTTCTTTGACCTCCAATTATAACTCTTCCTCACCCATCTTGCTCTGGCCCTATATTGCAGGCCTATATACTTTTCCATTGACCTAACACTTGTTAGGATTGTATGTTCTCTGGTTTCAATTTTGGTTTCCCCCCTGGAAAACGAACATTATGACGACCAACATCACGGCGAGCAAGAACCATATCCCTACACCCTTGGGCTTATAGTTAACTTGACTTCAACTTGTCCTAGGTATTCTGCTTGATTTATATTGACCTCTTTGTAAACTCAAAACCAAATCCACATACCAAATGCTTTTGAAAGTTTTCAAAAGTCAGGAATGAGTAAAAATGCATATTTAATAACAAGTTAATGGTGCTTTAAAAGACGTAGTATGAGCCGGGCGTGGTGGCGCATGCTTGTAATCCCAGCATTCGAGAGGCTGAGACCAGAGGATCCGGGTTCGTGGCCAGCCTCAGCTACCTAGTGAGGCACTCCGCAACTTAGTGAGACCCGGTTTCAAAATAAAGAATAAAAATAGGGCTGGGGGTGTAGCTCGGAGGTAGAATGCCCCTGAGTTCAACCCCCAGTTCTGCAAAAAATAAATAAATAAATAAAAATAAAAGACGTAGTGTGGTACAGAGGGAACAACAGTTCAGTAACATGTTTTAGAGTCAGAGGATATAAAGATTGGGTCCCTGCTCAGCCATGTATTGGGTAATGACACTGGATAACTTATTTAATATCTACAGGCTTTTACTCTTAATGCATAAGATAAGGTAACATCTCTCTAACAAATTATTAGGGCTGTTGTAAGAACTAAAGAAAACAGAAATAAAAACACATTTAGAGCAAAGGAAAATCATTCTTTTTGAACCTATAAGGATAAATAAGATAAGTAATATTTTAAAAGGAATGAACCATTTAATACTTTATAAAGCTAACCAACTAATTATCTAAGTAAATCCTATTTTCTTACAGCTCCTATAGTATCCTAGCAGAGTTAACTGGCTGTTACTATTTTGTACTTACAGCTTTGCCTATTATATCATCACTCTGATTTCTTATGTACAGAAATAGCCACCTTTATATTTCATGTCTTCTTTTCAATATTAAGAGGAATACAGCACAATGACATGAATAATGTCAATCCACCATAGCATGCACTACACCTCACAACATGATTCATTGAGGAAGTTTTGATAGTGCGATGCTCCTTGATCTGAAGTTCTGGAGGTCTCTTTCCCCTCTATATTAACTTTGAACATATTCTCTCAGAATTTTAAAGCACAGTGGCTTTGGACTGAAGAATGCTGTATTTTGAGGCTCAAGGACTCTATTGTTACATGTAGAGCTATGATGTGCAGACAGATTCATTTTCTTATTTCTAATGCCCTTGTTTAGATAAGAAATAACTTTCACACCACAATTTACATAATGATTGGTTTTACAAAGTATTCAGTTGGTTTTGCAAAGTATTCAATTGCTTTCCTCACATTTAATCTTTGTAAAAAGCCAGGCTGACTCAGTCTAACTATTACCAAAAGACTTTGAATTGAAACATCAGTCTAAAAAGTAATCAGTTGCCATGCTGAGTGTAATCCCATCCATGGCTTGTGGGCTTACTTGTGATTTAAAAATCACAAGCGATCCTTTCTTCAAAATTGTGAGACACTCTTTGTCCTTAGATAACAACTATTTTCACATTCTCACACCTGTAAATTCATGTATCTGTAGAAGAGTCACTTCTCTATTTTTAGGAGTGATAATGGCAAATTTTGACACAATAGAACAGCCTGACCAAACACTGACCTGAAATATCATGTTAAGACAAATGATCTATAGACCTGCTGCTACAATCCAAAATACTGGTTGTTAAAAGTTATATGTGGTAAAAGTTAAATCCAGGGACATTTAAAAATGACACACATAGTGTAACTTTGGGAAAGTTATTTTGAACTCAGTTTCAGATAGACACCAAATTCATGTTCTGGGACAACTGAGTAAATTCTTTTATGGGCTGAGGTTGACATATCAATTGATTGACACTTGTTTCTTGAGTCTTTACTATAAGTCCAAAGCTGACTGAATTGTTTGATTGAATTAGAAGGCAAAAACAGAGTTTTAAGGCATTGTTAAAATTTATGAAGTGAAATACTAAAATCTAAAATAAAATGCCTATATGAGGGCCTGAGATATAATACCTTAACTTCCTGAGGCTGGCATTGAACCTGCAATCCTCCTGCCTCAGCCTCTCAAGTACTGGGATTACAGGCATGCACGACCATGCCGAGTATATGATACCTTATGAATTCTTCAAAAAGTGTATTTACATAGCAGGCTGAGGGATAGACACAGCAAGGGGCAGCAAGGTCTATGGTGCATAGGGCCTTAGAATGGGACTGTAGAAAGAAGGTGAGACCCTTACTAATCCTGTTTCTTCCCATAGCTTCCACCTCCTTTTGTAGGAAACAATAGATACCCCTGTTCTTTTTGACATAGAGGGAAATAAGTTGACTGGTATATAGCTACTTCCTGTATTTACATTCATCTAAGAAAGGGATACAAAAATTGTGATATGTATGGGTTCCAGATGCTAGTTGTTTTTATTCGATTTAGGGAGTGAATTTATTTATTCATATCAAACCTACACTGAAAGTTTGTGCCAATCTTTACAAAGATTATGAGAATTCATAACTTATCATCTTTTTGTACCAATGTCTACTTTCCTTCCCTAACTTCACAAGCCATAGCATGTTATTTCATTATAGTCTCTCCTAGAATCTTCACTTATCTTCCTAGTCCTTTGGGGGGAGGTCTGGGACTCTCTGTGATTACTTTATTTCTAGCCAACTCCCCATATAATCAATAATTAATATGAGGGATATAGATCATTTTTATGTTCACTATTATAACCAGAGCACCTGGCACAAAGCTTAATTTCCCTCTCATGTATTTAACTTAGTATATTTTTTAAGATTTATTTTAATTGGTTTTTATTGGTGCATTGTAATCATATATCATAATGAACTTTAGAATGGTAGAGACATACATACACACAGCACTCAGTAATTCTACCCTCAACTCCCATTCCGAATTATATATAATTTGCATGCAATAGATTGTATTCATTTAAAATGTTTGAGATTTAATAGATGAATGCAGCCACTGAACTACCACCAGAATCAAGATACAGAACATTTACATCACCTCAAAAGTTATCTTGAGTACCTTTACAATCTATCCTTACGTATAACCCTGGCCCCAGGAAACTATTAATGTTCTTGTCACTATAACTGACTCTACATTTTCTAGAATTTCATATACATGGAAATATTCAGTATGTATCCTCATGTATAGCTTCTTTCACTCAGCAGAATAATTTTATTATTTGTGTTAGTCTCAAACCTAAGTCTCTTTGAAGGAATATTTTAAGTTACTTATCAATTTTGTTAAAGTTTGTACATTTCAAGCTGGATTTGTTAAAATCCACAAATCAACCTTGTGTACATATCCCATAGTTTTGTAATCCATTCCTCTGTTGATGGACATCTTGGCTGGTTCTATAGTTTGGCAATTGTGAATTGTGCAGCTATAAACATAGATATTCATGCATTACTCTGGTAGTTTGGTTTCCATTATTTTGGGTAGATACTCAGGAGTGGCATAGTTGGGTAATAGAGTAGCTTTTTCATTGAACAATGTACCTGGGACATCTTTCCATATATGTAGCTAGAGAACCATGCCAATCTTTTTTATTGCTATCCTGTACTCCATTGTATGCATAGTCCATAACTTTTAACCAGTTTCCTTTGTAAAAAAGTTTTTGATCTTTGTTGGAAACATTGTAGTGAACACATGTATACACATTTCTTACATTAGATTTATTTTAGAAGCAAAATTTTATTGTCAAAAATATATATGAGTTTCTATTGTTGCATAACAAAGTGCCCTGTAAAACAACAGCCATTTATTTGTTCATGATTTTGTGAGTTGACATTTTATACAGGGCTCAAGTGTCATGGATCATCTCAATTCCATATGATGCCAGTTGGACCCACTTATCTGTTTTCAATATGTTGGTGGGTTTGCTGCAGGCTAACTGATCACCGATGGCCTCCCTCACATGTCAGAGGGTCCAGAGACCAGTTCTAGGAAAGCCAGTCCTTTTTTTTCTCTGCATAGTCTTTTTTTCCATATGGTAACTCATCTTTAAGGAGGTTAGCCCAAACTAACCTGTTGTGACCCAGGTGAGTGAGAACAGAAGCTGCAAGTTTTTTCAGTGAAAAGACTTAGAAATTATACAATGTTAATTCTGTCATTTTCTATTGGTAAAAGAAAACTCATATCACACAAAATTCAAGAAGTGGGAAAATAAACCATGTCTTGATAGAAGCTGGGACAATGTCCCTTTGCAAAGATGTACAAAGGAGAGAGAATATTTTGCAATCATCTTTAAAAATAATCACAAACAATGCATGCATTTTATGTATATTTTAAATTTGTAGAATATTATAATATTAAGGACATTGTAGAGTAATAATATAAAAATGATGCACTATATATTATAAAGGCAGAGCCTAGATAACTTGTGAAGCTATGAAGTGATTAGCTATGATGTGATAGGCAACAATATTTTTTTCTTTTTTACAATTCAAAACAAGGCCTCACTACTAAAGTTTATAATTTTGGACTATAAGAAACTACTCTGTTCTAACCCCTCTTAATGCTCAGAATACCTCCACATACACGTTCATAAGGTGTGTGTTCTGGTCAAATTTCTCATTGCTATAATCCCAAATGACTGGCCACACCTTTCAGGATTAGGTCCCTGTGAGGCTAGCATCTGCAGAGCTCAAGGCATGGAGGCAAGGAGGGGAGAGAGAGAGAGAGAGAGAGAGAGAGAGAGAGAGAGAGAGAGAGAGAGAGAGAGAGAGAGAGAGAGAGAGAGAGAGAGAGAGAGAGAGAGAGAGAGAGAGAGAGAGAGAGAGAGAGAGAGAGAGAGAGAGAGAGAGAGAGAGAGAGAGAGAGAGAGAGAGAGAGAGAGAGAGAGAGAGAGAGAGAGAGAGAATGTTCCATTCTCACATCCTGGAGGTTAGAAGCAGAGAGAGAGAGAGAGAGAGCAAAGAGTAGAGATCATATATAATCCCCAAGGCCACAGCCCCAGGGACCCCTCCTTAGCAACCAAACTGCTTCCAACTTTGCTACCTTGTATCTGTAAGGGATAGGGGAACACCCTAAATACAAACTATTACAGTGACCATCTCTAGTAATAATATGTTTTTTTTCCCTATGATAGTCTATTTCAGTTTTGGAAAGTTTGACTACATGAGTCTCCTCTATCAAGACAAATATTGCCTCCTTGAAACTTTAACTCCTCTGTAGAAAGTTACAACTGTATAGTATAAAAAGTGGTTCAATACTTCCTTTGCATAAGGAATTTGGCAAAAGAAACCAATTGTCATGTTCTTCCTTAGTCTTTTCTTCTCTAGATTAAACATCCCCAGGTCATTAATCTATTCCCCATTTCATATCCCCTCCAGAATATCTACCCTGTATATGAACAACTCTATGTGGATATCCTCTGTTTACTGATATTTACATCCCTATTTTTCTCTGAAATATAAGATACAGGATGTAACAGTGCATAAGGATGGTCTGACTAGTATATAGCAAAGCTCAACAATTCTCTTTTCTTAGGTCATTTGATTTTGATTAACTCAAACCAAGATCATATTACCTGTCTTATGAAGCTGCATTTTATATTTTATCTATTTCTATTTAACAAATAAACAATTGAAAATAAAAATAACAATTAAACAACCTAATATATATGTGTGTGTGTGTGTGTGTGTGTTTATATTATACACAAAGATATATATTTTTTTATTTAAATCTGTCTGAAGAGTCCTGAAATATACTGACCTTCTAAGCCAAGAGCTTTTTGCCATTCTCCATGTGACAATCCTTCATTTATTAAAAATAGGCCTAATAGCCGGGCGTGGTGGTGCACGCTTGTAATCCCAGCATTTGGGAGGCTGAGACCGGAGGATCCGGTTTCGCGGCCAGCCTCAGCTACCTAGTGAGGCACTCCGCAACTTAGTGAGACTCGGTTTCAAAATAAAGAATAAAAAATAGGGCTGGGGGTGTAGCTCGGAGGTAGAATGCCCCTGAGTTCATACCCAGTACCAAAAAAAAAATAGGCCTAATAAGCTGTTTTTAATCTTCCTAGAGAGTATTATCATAAATACCAAGGCTATTCTGTTTCTAAATGATAATTTATGCACCACATGCTTTATAAGAGAAGGGAACAAACCATAAGATGTCTTCCAAAAGTATTGTATCTTGATTTTTGTCTTGAGAAAGTATGTATGTTTGTTATCCTGTGCTTTTCAAGTGTAGAGAAAGCCAACTTCTCATAAGAATGAAAAACTTATAATTAGGCTGACATTAAGACTGTCATTTCAACCTAATAATATTAGAATATAATACTGTAGAATTGGTCTGGTGTACTCTCCCCTAAGAAGCAATAATGAGGTGAGTTTTGCTCTCCTGAAAAGGTGGAGAGGGATATTTCAGATATCTAAAACAAATAAATGAAATGTTACCATTATAGGGCGAAAACCATTACTCATAATAAATAATTATACATGATATTATCATTAGTAGAAATAGGCCTTTGACAAAAAATCTTTTGACTTTCTTCTTGAGTCCTAAATTTTTTACTTAATAGTCTTATAAAATTAATCAATTTAGGGCCTGGAAAGGAAGTATCTCTCCTGATCTTTGGCTAACAGTTACCCTAACATAAGGTGGCATTTCCCTAAACTTTACTTGAAGAATTGACATTTAAAAAACACAAATTGTATTATTTATATCAATCAAGACTCATCTTTTAGATTTGGACCAAGAGTCTATCATGGAGAAATCTCTAAGGCTCCAATCATGTCTTCACAATACATGCATCATTTCTACCAAATTTTTGTCATAAGTAGATTTTATGTGTATGATATGAATGCTATCACCCAAGTTATTAAAATTATTAAACAGGATAAACCCAAATTTCCAGCTCTGCAGGACAGCACTAGAAAATTTCCTTTAGAATTTCATTGAGCCATACTCAGCAACTTTTTGACTATAGTAAATAGATTGAGGCTGAATCCACAAAGCTCTATTGGACATCCAGCTCATTTTTCTCTAATCCATCCAAAAGGACATTATGAGAAACATTAATATCTGTTTTCTCTTTTACTCCCTGAATTCCTAGTTTAAATTCAGTAAGGTTAACATTGTTCCCCAGACTAGTGTGTACTTAAACTTCATTAAAAAAAATCCTAATGCAGACATATTTTTAAATGTCCCTAGGCTCCTTAACTTTAAAATGTCAAATTCATCTATGCAGCAAATAAAGGGAAATAGCCCAATGCACACTATTCTTAGCCCAATCTGTCAGCAAATTTGCATAATATCACAATGTACTGATTTCAGCTGTTTGTAGTATCAGTACCAGAAGGAGAAAGGCCAGGAAACAGAGTGGAAGTCGCTATAGATGCTACAGTACCGTTTTCATTAACAAGAAGCTTAAAGAATGGCCTCCAAAAAATAACACATGTCAGAGACTAAAATTGGTGCTGTGTAAGGAGTATTGATTGATCTTGACTAGCCAGAAAATTAGAAAGAGGAGACTCACACTGCAACAATTCATCTTAATCAATAAAAGGAATCTCTGTTTCTATTGGAAACCATCACTCTCCTGGTGCTTATGATGCAGTCTTTAAGAAATGTATGTTTCTGTAGCAATTTCCATGCATTGTCTTGGAAAGTCATTAAATTGTAGTAATTATGCATGCTTATATTTGTCACTTTAAATGACTTTTTTTTAAATTTGTCATCTTGTTTTATTTTAAAATGAGACTCAATTTGCATTTTCCAGACATCAGAGGCAGTAATGAGAGGTCTAGGTGACAAGCCTGTAATGTCAGCAAGGTTTTAAACAAAGACCAGTGTTTCTCTGATGAGCGAAAAGTTTTACTTCTGAGGAATCCTGAGTAAGACTATTTTAGTCTCATGATGCTGTTGCTCATGCTGATTGTCCCTTTCACTTACTTCACATGTGATGGTCTTCCCTCATGTCTGTAGAGGACCTTTCAGTCTCTTAAGATCTTTATTTCCATTATCTCATTTAATCCTTGAAAACAACCCTGTGAAGATGGTAGTAGATGATTTAAAGATAAGAATCAAAGACTCACAGAGAGACATGACTTGTCCCAGAGCACACAGCTAGCAAGGACTGAATGGAATTAATGGTGGATACATCAAAGATAAAAGTCTACATTTTTTAAATGTTTTTTTTTTAAAAATTTAGCATGGATTTTTATACATTTCTTGGGTACAACAGGGTTAATCACACATCTTTTTTGGGTACAAGCTAGTATAGGTAAAGACATCCATGCACACATTTTTCATTAACCCTTCCCCAATTCCTACCCCCCTCCCTCCTTCTCCCTCCTTCTCAAGGTCAGTTTAGTGATTGACTTTGATGTGATCTTGTAAGTACATCATGATCATTAGCGTGTCCCCACCTCCCCCCATCACCTTCCGTTAAATCAAATTCTTTGTTCACCTAAGAATTCTCCTTCATCTGGAGTCCCTCTTATGTCCCATTTTCTCCCTAGCTTCCACATATTAGGGAGAACATTCGATTTTTAACTTTTTGTGACTGATTAATCTCACTTAACATAATGTTTTCCAGTTCCTTACATTTCCTTGCAAATAACATGATTTTGTTCTTCTTTAAGGCTGAGTAAAATTCCATCGTGTACATATCCAATAGTTTTGTAATCCATTCATCTGTTGATGGACATCTTGGCTGGTTCCATAGTTTGGCAATTGTAAACTGTGCAGCTATAAACATAGATACACATGCGTTGGTCTCATACTTTGGTTTCCGTTCTTTTGGATAGATACCCAGAAGTGGTATTGCTGGATCATATGGTAGGATCAATCCCATTCGTTTGAGGATCCTCCATACTGTTTTCCAAAGTGGTTGCACTAATTTTCAATCCCACCAACAATGTATTAGGGTTCCTATTTCTTCACACCCTCGCTAGCATTTGTTGTTGTTTGTGTTCTTGATAGTTGCCATTCTGATTGGAGTTAGGTGAAATCTCAAGGTAGTTTTGATTTGCATCTCTCTGATTGCTAATTATGTGGAACATTTCCTCATATATTTATTGGCCATTTGTATTTCTTCTTTTGTGAAATGTCTATTTCGATCCTTTTCCCATTTTTTGATTGTGTTATTTCTTTTCTTAGCTGTGAGTTTCTTGAGTTCTCTGTATATCCTAGATATGAGTCCTCTGTCAGATGAGTAGCTGGCAAAGATTTTCTCCCATTCTGTGGATTCTCCGTTGAGGTTCTTGATAGTTTCCTTTGCTGCACAGAAGCTCTTTAGTTTACTATAATCCCACATATTGATCTTCCTTTGAGTTGCTTGTGCTATTGAGGTCCTGTTGAGAAAGTTTTGACCTGTGCCTATGTGTTGAAGTGTTGGGCCTATGCCCTCTTCAAGTAGCTGCAAGGTCTCTGGCCTGACTTCCAGGTCTCTGATCCACCTGGAATTGACTCTTGTGCAGGGTGAGAAAGTGGGATTTATTTCCATTTTCCTGCTAATGGTTAACCAGTTTTGCCAACACCATTTGTTAAAGAGGCTATCTTTTTTCCAGTGTATGTTTTTGGCTCCTTTGTCAAAAGTCAGTTGACTGTAAGCACGTGGGTCTGTTTCTGGATCTTCTATTCTGCTCCATTGGTCTGTGTGTCTGTTTCTGTACCAATACCATGCTGTTTTTATTACTGTGGCTTTGTAGTAAAGTTTGAAGTCAGGTATTGTGATACCTCCTGCACGGTTCTTGTTACTAAGAACTATTTTGGCTATCCTAGGCTTTTTGTTGTTCCAAATGAATTTAAGGACTGATTTTTCTATGTCTCTGAGGAGTTACCTTGGTAATTTCATGGGTATTGCATTGAATTTGTAGATTAATTTTGGGAGGATGGCCATTTTGATGATATTTATTCTGCCTATCCAAGAGCATGGTAGATTTTTCCATTTTCTAAGGTCTTCATCAATTTCTTTCTTCAGCTTTTTGTAATTTTCCTTATAGAGGTCTTTTACCTCTTTGATTAGGTTTATCCCTAAGTATTTTATTTTTCAGGGTACTATTGTGAGTGGAATTGTTTTCTGGATTTCTTTTTCAGTGGTTTTATGTTTGGCATACAGGAAAGCTTCTGATTTTTTAAGATTGATTTTGTATCCAGACATTTTCCTGAATTTGTTGATCAGTTCTATAAGTTTTTTGCCTGACTTTGTTGGGTGTTCTAGGTATAATATCATGTCATCTGCAAAGAGGGATAGTTTTAGTTCTTCTTTTCCTATTTTTACCCCTTTGATTTCTTTCTCTTGCCTTATTGCTCCGGCTGGAGTCTCAAGTACTATGTTGAACAGAAGAGGTGATAATGGACATCCTTGTCTTGTTCCTGTTTTTAATGGGAACTCTTGCAGTTTTTCTCCATTTAATATGATATTGGCTGTAGGTCTATTGTATATTGCCTCTATGATGTTGAGGTATGTTCCCTCTATTCCAATTCTCTGCAGTACTTTTAGCATGAATGGGTGTTGGATCTTGTCAAATGCTTTTTCGGCATCAATTGAGATGATCATGTGATTTTTGTCTTTGATTCTGTTTATGTGGTGACTTTAAATGACTTTTAATCAATTTTCCTACCAAAGCAAAGTTCTAAAAGAGTGAAATATTTCCCAACTTACCAAGGAGTTTCTCAGTCTAATAACATTGAAAATGACCTCGTGTCAATTAAAACTCAAAGCTACATTCTATTATGTTGTCTGGATAGTAATGTTTTCATTAGAATGTAAGTGCCATGAGAGCAGGAATGTTAATTATCTCAATGTCATGTCCCCATCAATGGAATGAGTGCCTTATACATGACACATATTTAATAAATACTTTTGAGATAGATCAATTAATGGATCACTATTTCAATACATATCTACAGACTTTCTACTATAGGCAAAGAATCAGATGCTATTGAGAATAGCCAGCCAGTTATTTAACAAGCATTAAGTGCCTGATATGTGTTAGGCATTGAACAAGCTTCTAAGGGTATAACTATGTAGAAGATAGGGTGTATCCTCTTACAGTTTACAGTTCAGTAACAAGTACCCAGAAGTAAAAGATAGATTTGCTACTTGTGAGAATTGGCTCTTTTAACTTTAGGCTGAAGAGGCGAAACATGAATACTAAAAATGTTAAATAATGAGATCTTATTTATACAATACAAAAAACCTACCATCCCTTTTTGTTATGTGTACAGACTACATCTGTAATTAGGTTTATGACCAATTTTTTATTTTATTTTATGAGAGGCTAGCTATCTTTACCTTAAAATTTTCTTTGCACTATTTTATTTTCATTTATTATTTGTTCTTTCCTGTATACTATAAACCCCTAACCAAATAGAAAACAAAATAAAGTGTGATACATTTTGTTTACTTTAAAATGTCTCAACCTTTCTGCCTACACTATGGAAACCAATCATACTTCAAAGTCTGTTGGCTGTATCATCTCAGTACTTTTAATTTAGATGTAGTTACATTTGCATAACAGTTTAGCTGTGAATTTGGCAGGAAATTTCTGGAGAGTTATTTTGGTTCCACAGAGAGTGTGCCCAATGTCTAGTAAGCAGATCTCCTGTGAAGTATTACATTTTTTATCTTTACAGAAAAAGTACCCTGGAGGCTCATACCTTGGCAAAGCATTTTTTCCTAACAAATAATATGATTAGCAGCATTACTTTTCCTAAGAAGGAGATGTGATAAAGCCCATTGATTTTTCAAAACCATAGTAACAATGCAGGCAAAACTCAATGGAAAAGATATTTAACATTTCTGTATGGTTTATTTTTGTTATAGAAATGAGTATTCATAATTATATATTTGGAAGAGGCATAAAAATATAGGGATGGTAAAAAATTTACCCATAATAATATGCTGAAATAAATCATTCTGGTTAGTATGTGTGTGTGTGTGTGTGTGTGTGTGTGTGTGCATGTGTCTGTCTGTCTTTGCATGTGTGTGCATTTAACAAATTGAGATATATTAGACAAGGCAAGGATAGAAAGCATTTTCTAATGTGCTCTTACTGATTATTTGGATTGCTAATGGATAGAGTTCTTAACACAAATACACTATGAAGCATTATTAATGCCTTCCTTCCTACCTTCTTTCCTTCCTTTCGTTTACATTTTATTATAGAATATTTCAAACATAAAATAACTAACATAATTTAATAAAACCCCATGTACTCCTTTGATCAGCTTCAATGTTTATCAATGTTCCCTCATTCTTGTTTTATCCATTTCTCTATGCCACTTTCCAAGCTACTTTATTATTACGTTTGTAAACTTTTTTTTTTTTTAGAAAAATGTGCACACTTTGAAAGGCACACATTTAAACTACATGAGTTGGAAAAGTGAGGAACACTCACATTTAGGAAGTTCCCCTGTGTTCTTTCACAATCAATCCTGCCTTCTTTCACCTTGGAGGCAACCAGAAATCTGCATCTTCTAGAACCCCATGGAAATATATATGCATATCATTTACTATTTTGTGTGTGGCTCCTTCTCTCAATATAGTGCCAATGAAATTGATTCATAATATTGTAGTAGTTCGTTCTGCTTATTCTTGAATAGTATTCTATTGTAGGATTACACCAAAGTTTGTGTGTGTGTGTGTGTGTGTGTGTGTGTGTGTGTGTGTGTGTGTTGATGAGTACTGAGCTCTTTCCAGTTTGGGTTATTATGAATAAAGGTTTCATAAAAATTCTGGTGCAAATTTCTTGTGCATGGGCTGATATATGTTGATATATTTTAATTTTTATCGAATAAATGCTTAGAAGAGCAATGGGTATGTCTTCATTTTAATAAGGCATTTTCAGATTTTTAAAGTGTTTGTACCATGTTCTACTTCACCAAAAACATATGAAGTTCTTGTTGCTCTACAACCTCATCTACATTAGTTGTTATTAGCCATCTGGAGGTATATTGTTGTCATATTTTGGTCTAGTCATTAACAAGGTCAGCTTGCTAAAATGCACATTTCTAGGCCAAGATCTGAACAGGACCTGATGGACACAAATTGCATACAAATATCTATGGTGACACAGAAGCTGAACAATATGAATCTGGAGTACCAGGATTTAGTACACAGGTGCCATATGGTAGAAACTTAATTAATTTTACTCTTTCCATATACACTTTTAGAATGTTTCAGCTGTAGACCACAAAGTTTGCTATGTTTTATTTTCAGTTTCTTTTATTTGGGATATTTTCTTTTTCCTTTTTTTATTTGACTGAAGTAAAAAGAAAATATAAAAAAATATATAAAATTTAAATTTCCAAGAAATAGGGCCTTTTTTGCGGTAGTGGGGATTGAACTCAGGGGCATTCTACCTCCGAGCTATACCCCTAGGCCTATTTTTTATTCTTTATTTTGCGGAGTGCCTCACTAGGTAGCTGAGGCTGGCCAAGAACCCGGATCCTCCGGTCTCAGCCTCCCAAATGCTGGGATTACAAGTGTGCACCACCACGCCTGGCTGGGGCTTTTAAAATCTATATCATTGTAGTTGATGTCTTATATAATTCTACTGTAATCAGAAATATTCTCTATATAATTTCAAAATTTTGAAATTTATTGAGACTTGATGTCCTTACCTGTGATCTATCTTGATGTTCATCCTATATGAAGGTAAAAAATATATGTCTTCTGAAGTAATTTGGTGTTATAATCTATACATGCTACTTAGGCCAAGGAGGTTCACAGTGTTCTTAAAATATTTTATGTTTATTTTCTATCTAGATGTTCTATCAGTTATTGAGACAACAGGGTTAAAATTTTTGTAGGTCTATCTTTTTCACTCTAATATAGATATATTTTCTTCACTGATTTTGGCTTCATTTTAGGCATATGCATAGCTAGAATTCCTATATTCTCTAGATATATTGGTGTTTATTATAATTAAGAAATACCTTCCTCAGGAGTATTGTTATTTGTTTTGAATTGTTATATGTATTATTTGTATAGTTGCTTCAGATTTCTTATGCTTATTGTTTATAAATGTATTTTCCAGCTTTTTACTTTCAACATATATGTGAATGTTTAAAGTTTATCTTTTATATACAGCATATAGCTGCACCTTGTTATTTAATTTGAATGTTTGTTTTTAGGCTTTTTTGTCAATTTCTGCCATTTGGTTTGTGTTTTAGTACATTTATATTTAATACAATGGGAATAATTGCATTCAGAATTACGAACTCATTACTCATTTCCTAATCAGTAGATCTTGATTTTGTGCCTCTTCCTCTTTCCTGTCTTACATTGATTTAATAAATAATTTTAACATTTAATTTTAACTTCTCTACTAGTTGATTATTATATAATTATCTTTAAGTATGAAAGAACATCAAAAATGTTTAAACACAATTTTAAAATATTTTATTGATCTAACTGAAAAAAACTTTGCTTGCATGATACGCTATCATCCCCAAATTTCTACTAATAAGGACATTCCTCACCCAGAAAACACATTAAATAATTAAAATCAGAAAAATAACATTGAAATTATCATCTAAACACACTATTCATTAAATTCCACCAAAGCCTCTGCCAAAATAGTGACATACCCAAGTTGAAATCATATGATATGATTAGCTCTCATGGTTTTTAGTCTACTTCAGTCTATACATTTTTCTCCAACTTTATGTAAATTTTATGAATCGGTCTCCTTTGGAAAAGATAGGTCAGTTATTTTCAAGTTGGGTTTGCCAGACATTTCTCGATGATTCAGTTCATGTTACACATCTTATACAGTTATGTCACAAAATTGATGCTGTGTCCTCAATTTATCCTACACAGAGAAGACAGTATTGACTTGTTCCATTATAGATGATGTTCACTTTGAGTATTTAAAATCCTGGTGTTCCATGTGTCCTTTTGGCATCATGCCTATTCTTCCTATTTAAATACAAGAAAACAGAGTTCATTCATATTTTCTTCTTCCCATAGTGTAACTCCATTCTCTGACATTGAGAAACTAAAATTCATGTTCATTCATGAGAAAGCCCAAATGGAGGCAAAAGCCAATAACCTCAATAGTTCCTTGGAGAAGCCCCAGGCTCAAATTCAACAGGTTCATATGATAGAATTTTTTAAAGGGACTATTAAAAGCATCATGGATTGACAGTCACTTCTATCTTAAATATAAACAGGCTATATTTGACTAAACGAACCAGAAAACAGCACCATCACTAAGGACAGAATTAAATAGAACATCTGATTATGAATGATACAGATTTCAGGTAGAAAATAGATTTAAAAATACAACTGGAGAGAGCAGCAAGATGGCAACTGAGAGAAACACCTCATTTCAGGTGCTGCAAAACTGCCATGAAAGCAGCTTATTGACAGAAGAAAAAAGCAGCGAAAAAGTGAACAAAATAACAAAAATTGAAACACAACTTAACAAAACCCAGAAAGCAGACCAGGGAGAGCAAAGAAGCCCATGTGCATGGCCATGCCACTGCATTGAGCTACCTGTGGGGCATGGGGTCTACTTAACACTGAGGCATTTAACTACCCCCTGCAAACCCAGCAATCAGATGTGTAATAAGCAACCACAGAACTATACATCCTAATCCCCACACAATTGAAAGAGACCAGAATGCCCCATACATCCAGCTTAAGCTGGCATCAGGGACATCTCAGCATACTTCTTCCTCCAGAGCCAGAGCAGCACTCAATTGTAAGTTAACTGCATGGCTGCAGGGGTTCCTGTGGCAAACAATAGACTCAGTAACCCATACTGCTAATGGTTAGATAGCAGAAAACCAGGAGGGTCCCAAAGCACACAGGTCATAGAGATGTTATAGGTCCCCTGGAGAATGTCCCATGTCAAGACTGGACACCTGCCACCTGCAGAAGCAAAGAGAGAGATACAGGCATAGGGACTGTAGAAAGTGCAGAGCCTCAGGCTTACACTTGGTCCAGATCCACTGATGCCTGCTACCTATACATACAAAAAGCTGCTCAGGGACAGGCCCTGTGGAGAGCTTAGAGACACAAGCATGCAGCAGGAGAGGCACCAGTGGAACTTTGTGCCTGCACTGACAGAGAGGGACCTCAACCATGGTCCTAACCACTGCAGGCAAACCAAGAGGGGGTCCACAAAAGGACATCACCACTATAGGACACTGAGCAAATAAGAATGCCTGAAACATAGCCGGGCGTGGTGGTGCACACTTGTAATCCCAGCATTCGGGAGGCTGAGACCAGAGGATCCGGGTTCGCGGCCAGCCTCGGCTAACTAGTGAGGTACTCCGCAACTTAGTGAGACCCGGTTTCAAAATAAAGAATAAAAAAATAGGGCTGGGGGTATAGCTCGGAGGTAGAATGCCCCTGACTTCAACCCCTAGTACCGCAAAAAAAAAAAAAAAAAAAAAAGAATGCCTGAAACATGCTAAAAAATCTACTATAGTAGTAGACATTTAAAACCTGAAAATATTCATACAGATCAAAGAAGACTGCAGAGGTGCAGAGGCCAAGTTTGCTCTGCTTTTTTTTTTTCTTATCCTCTTTTTGTTTCATATTGCTTTGTTTTATTTATTTTTATTTCTTTGTTTGGATGGTTGGTTGTTTTGTTATTTTTCACTTGTTTTTCTGCTCTCTTCCTCATCCGTTTTACAAGTCTCCTCCCATTTATATTCTTCTCTTCAACACTTTTTCTCCTCTTTCCTTTTCCCTTTTTCTCTCTGTCTTATATCAAGAACATTTCATATCACTATACCTTAATACTCTACATTAACTACTAGAATCCCCCCACATATTCACTATCCCTAATCTCTACTATATGTCATGTTAACACACTCAAACTCTCATTCTACTGGATTGTATCTTCTACTTTACCCTATTCTCGCACCCATCACTGTGGCTTCTACCCCTTCATCCAATCTCCACCATTCAACACAACACAACCTGCCCTGAAACCCACAGGCACCTCTAAATCCCTACTCCCAAGATTGAACCAGAGAAGTGAACCAACACAAAGGACTGCCAGACACCAAGGGCAAATTCACCTTAGCTGATAGAGGAAATAGCTCATGTCCCACATCAAGGCTTAAAAACGCAGAGGGTAAAAGCTGTGCTACTCACACCTCTGAGATGAATCCCCATAACAGAAGCACCAAACAGACCCTAGAAGTCAACACCTGAAATCCACCAAAGGCATCATTACAACAGGCAGAAGGATCCCTAGAGCAATCACAACTCAGTACAAAATACTATACACAGAGAGAAAGTAGAAATAAGAAACCTATAAATTGAGAGAAAGCTAGCAAAAGCAGCAAAGATATAAACTTAAAAACACAGAAATCATGGGAAGGAAAAAATAGCAAACAAAGAATGAGCTTCCACAATCCCACATTAACAGAACTCACCAATACATAGTTGCAGAGATTACCAGAAGGACAATTCAGATCTTTAATAGTAGAGATGATACAATATTTCCAAAAATAATTCAGACAGAGCTAGAAAAAAATAAAGGAACAAATAAAGAATCTGACACCCTGAACAGGAACCAAAGAGAAACCTTGAAGGAAGTGAAGGACATGAAAATGCAATCACGGCAGAGAAGGAATCAATACAAACTATAAACAGTATATTAGACCACATGGAAAGTAGAATATTACTCTTAGAAAATAGCCAATAGAAAAATGAATGCATAATAAATAATTTGGAAAAAAATTTGACGGTATGAATTGGAATTTGACGGGAACTGGGCCAATTTTAAAAGAGCTAACCTAAGAATAATAGCCATAGAAGAGGAAATAGAAATTGAAACCAATTGAATGAACCATCTTTACAAAGAGATAATATTAGAAAAGTTTCCAAACATAGAGAATTCAACACACAGGTACAGGAAACATATAGAACCCCCTTTAGACAAGATGAAAGAAAAGGTTCACAAAGAAACATAATAATTAAATTGACTAATGTAGAGGCCAAGGAGATAATCTTAAAGGAGACCAAAGTAAAAGATCAAATGACACTTAGAAGAAAACCAGTTAGAATCACTTCAGACCTCTCAAACCAAGTCATGAAAGCACGGAGGGCCTGAAGCAACATATTACAAACTATGCAAGAAAGTAACTTGTATCCATGATTCTCTTACCCAGCAAAACTACCTCTAATAATTAACAAGGAAATAAAAACCTTCCATGAAAAACAGAAGCTGAAAGAATTTACATCTTCCAAACCAGCACTAGAGAAAATACTCAAAAATACTAATCAAAAAGAAGATCTAACAAATAAACATCAGAACCAGAGAAACAATAATTTACAGTAAGCAAACAACTAAGCAAAGAAGAACAAGCACTGCCTCAAACAGAAGTTAAAGCTCAAAATATTAGGAATTAAAAATCACACTGAATATAAATGGCCTCAGCTCCCCAGTAAAAAGACACAATGTGGAAAAATGGAATAAAAATCAGAATCCATTTATATACTGCCTGCAAGAAACATACCTTACAAGCAAAGATTCCCACAAACTAAAGATGAAGGACTGAAGCAAAGTAATCCATGCCAATATAACTCGAAGACAAGCAGGAGTAGCAACTATGATATAAGACAAAATAGAATTCAAGCCTAAGCTTTTTAGAAGAGACAAAACAGGTAATTTTTATTGGTAAAAGGAAAAATTCAGCAAAAAGAAATAGCAATAGCCAACATTTATGCCCCAAACATAGGTGCAGCCAAGTTTATAAAAAAAATCTTCATGAAATAAAGCCACATATGTATCCCAATATAATAATACTGGGATACATCACTCAAATAACTAGACAGATCTTACAGACAAAAGGTCAGTAAAGACACCTCAGACCTAAAGAATACCATAAGTCAAATACACCTCTTTCACCCAACTACAGCTGAATTCACATTATTCTCAGCTTCCCATGGAACCTTCTCCAAAATAGACCACATTCTGGGCCACAAAAATCCAGAGTAACCATGTAAACACATGGAGATTGAACACCACACTGGTGAATGAGTAATGGGTCATAGAAGTAAGAGGAGAACTTTAAAAAAACTCCTGGAAACCAATGAAAACAGAGACACAACAAACCAAAACCTCTGAGACACCTTGAAGGCAGTACTAAGAGGAAAATTTATAGCACTAAGTGCCCACATAAGGAGAACAGAAAATCACCAAATAAATAACCTAATGATATAGCTCAAAGCCTTGAAAAACAAGAACAGTCTAAGCCCAAAGTCAGTAGAAAACAGGAAATTATTAAAATCAGAGCAGAAAGTAATGAAGCAAGAAGAAAAAAAAATACAGAAAATCAGCAAAACCAAAGCTGATTTCTTGAAAAAAGAAAAAAAAAGATAGATAAGCCATTAGCCAACCTAACTAAAAGAAAGAGAGAATCAACACAAATTACCAAAATAAGGGATGAAAAAGGTGATATTACCACTGACAGTGTGGAAATACAGAGGATCATCAGAAACTACTTTGAAAAACTGTATTCTAATAAAATGGAAAGTTTAGAAGGAATTGACAAATTTCTAGATACATACAACCTTCCTAAGTTGAGTGAAGAAGATATAGAAAACTTAAACTGACCAATCATAATAAAAGCGATAGAAGCAGCAATAAAGAGCTTACCATTGAACAAAACCCAGGCCAAGATGGTTTTCCAAGTGTATTTTATAAAACCTTTATAAAAGAGCAAATCCTAATATCCACAAAATAGAAAGAAACAGGACTCTACCAGATACATTCTATGAAGCCAACATCACATAAATAGCAAAGCAAAATAAAGACAATTCAAGAAAACTATAGACCTATATCACTGATGAACATAGACACAAAACTGCTAAACAGAAACCTAGCAATGCACATTCAAAACCACATCAATAATTTTATACAGTATGACCAAGTCGGGTTCATCAAAGGGACGCAAGGCTGGCTCAACATATGAAAAACAATCCATGTAATTCACCACATAAACAGAATCAAAGACAAAAGTCACATGACCATTTCAATAGATGCTGAAAAAGCATTTGATATAATACAATGCCAATTCATGCTAAAAGCACTGCAGAGAATTAGAATAGAAGGAATGTACCTCAGTATCATAAAGGTAATATAAAATAAGCCCACAGCCAGCATCATCGAAAAGTTGCAACAGTTCCCACTAAAAACAGGAACAAAACAAGAATGTCCATTATCACCACTTCTGTTCAATATTTCCTTGAAACTCTAGCCAGAGCAATAAGTCAAGGGAAGGAAATCAAAGGCATACAAATAGGAAAAGAAGAACTAAAAATATCCTTTTTTGAAGATGACATGATACATGATAGCTTTCTTGTATGACATCCATAAATCTGCTGAAAAGGAAATCCAGAAAACAATTCCACACACAATATCACCACCAAAATGAAATATTGGGAATAAACCTAACCACTTCCTTGCAAATAACATGATTTTGTTCTTCTTTATGGCTGAGTAAAATTCCATCGTGTACATATCCCATAGTTTTGTAATCCATTTATCTGTTGATGGACATGTTGGCTGGTTCCATAGTGTGGCAATTGTAAACTGTGCAGTTACAAACATAGATACACATGCGTTGGTCTGATAGTTTGGTTTCCATTCTTTTGGGTAGATACCCAGAAGAGGTATTGCTGAATCATATGGTAGGATCATTCCTATTCGTCTGAGGATCCTCAATACTATTTTCCAAAGTGGTTGCACTAATTTGCAATACCACCAGCAGTGTATTAGGGTTGCCACTTCTCCACACCCTCGACAGCATTTGTTGTTGTTTGTGTTTTTGATAGTTGCCATTCTGATTGGAGTTAGGTGAAATCTCAGAGAAGTTTTGATTTGCATCTCTCTGATTGCTAACGATGTTGAACATTTCCTCATACATTTATTGGCCATTTGTATTTCTTCTTTTGTGAAATGTCTATTTAGATCCTTTGCCCATTTTTTGATTGTGTTATTTGTTTTCTTATCTGTGAGTTTCTTGAGTTCTCTGTATATCCTAGATATTAGTCCTCTATCAGAAGAGTACCTGGCAAAATTTTTCTCCCACTCTGTGGGTTTTCTGTTGAGGTTCTTGATAGTTTCCTTTGCTGCACAGAAGCCCTGTAGTTTAATGCAATCCCATGTATTGCTCTTCCTTTGAGTTGCTGGTGCTTTGGAGGTCTTGTTGAGAAAGTTTTTACCTGTGCCTATGTGTTCAAGTGTTAGTCCTATGCCCTCTTCAAGTAGCTGCAAGGTCTCTGGCCTGACTTCCAGGTCTCTGATCCACCTGGAATTGACTCCTGTGCAGGGTGAGAAAGAGGGGTTTATTTCCATTTTCCTGCTAATGGTTAACCAGTTTTGCCAACACCATTTGTTAAAGAGGCTATCTTTTTTCCAGTGTATGTTTTTGGCTCCTTTGTCAAAAATCAGTTGACTGTACGCACGTGGGTCTGTTTCTGAGTCTTGTATTCTGCCTAATTGGTCTGTGTGTCTGTTTTTGTGCCAATACCATGCTGTTTTTTTATTACTGTGGCTTTGTAGTAGAGTTTGAAGTCAGGTATTGTGATACCTACTGCATGGTTCTTATTAATAGGAACTACTTTGGCTATCCTGGGCTTTTTGTTGTTCCAAATGAATTTAAGGACTGATTTTTCTATGTCTGTGAGGAGTGACCTTGGTAGTTTCATACGTATTGCATTGAATTTGTAGATTACTTTTGGGAGGATGGCCATTTTGATGATATTTATTCTGCCTATCCAAGAGCATGGTAGATTTTTCCATTTTCTAAGGTCTTCGTTGATTTCTTTTTTCAGCTTTTTGTAATTTTCCTTATAGAGGTCTTTTACCTCTTTGGTTAGGTTTATCCCTAAGTATTTTATTTTTTGGGATGCTATTGTGAGTGGAATTGTTTTCTGGATTTCTTTTTCAGTGGTTTTATGACTGGTGTAGAGGAAAGCTTCTGATTTTTTCAGATTGATTTTTGTATCCAGACACTTTGCTGAATTTGTTGATCAGTTCTATAAGTTTTTTGGCTGACTTTGTTGGATCTTCTAGGTATAATATCATGTCTTCCACAAAACGGGATACTTTTAGTTCTTCTTTTCCTATTTTTACCCCTTTGATTTCCTTCTTTTGCCTTATTGCTCTGGCTGGAGTCTCAAGTACTATGTTGAACAGAAGAGGTGATAATGGACATCCTTGTCTTGTTCCTGTTTTTAGTGGGAGCTCTTACAGTTTTTCTCCATTTAATATATTGGCTGTAGGTCTATTGTATATTGCCTCTATGATTTTGAGGTATGTTCCTTCTATTCCGATTCTCTGCCTTACTTTTAGCATGAATGGGTGTTGGATCTTGTCAAATGCTTTTTCAATATCAATTGAGATGATCATGTGATTTTTGTCTTTGATTCTGTTTTTGTGGTGAAATATGTATATTGTTTTTCGTATGCTGAACCAGCCTTACATCCCTGGGATGAACCCGACTTGGTCATGGTGTATAATTTTCTTGATGTGGTTTTGAATGCGCATTGCTATTATCTTGTTTAGCAGTTTTGCTTGTAAGTTCATCAGTGATATAGGCCTATAGTTTTCTTTTCTTGAGGTGTCTTTATTTGGTTTTGGTATAAGTGTGATGTTGGCTTCGTAGAATGTGTTTGGAAGGGTCCCATTTCTTTATTTCATGGAATAGCTTGAGGAGTATTGGGATTAGCTCTTCTAAAAATGTTTTATAAAATTCACTTGGAAAACCATCTGGCCCTGGGCTTTTGTTTGATGGTAATTTTTTTTTTTTTTTTTTTTTTTTTTGCGGTATTAGGGATTGAACTCAGGGGCGTTCTACCTCTGAGCTACACCCCCAGCCCTAGTTTTTATTCTTTATTTTGAAACCGGGTCTCACTAAGTTTCAGAGTGCCTCACTAATTAGCTGAGGCTGGCCGCGAAACCGGATCCTCCGGTCTCAGCCTCCCGAATGCTGGGATTACAAGCGTGCGCCACCACGCCAGGATTGATGGTAAATTCTTTATTGCTTTTTCTATCTCTTTGATTGTTATTGGTCGGTTTAAGTTTTCTATATCTTCTTGGCTCAATTTAGGGAGGTTGTATGTGTCTAGGAATTTGTCGATTTCTTCTAGACCTTCCATTTTGTTGGAGTATAGTTTTTCAAAATAGTTTCTGACTATCTTCTGTATTTCCATACTGTCATTTTGGTAATTTGGGTTGATTCTCTCTTTCTTTTCATTAGGTTGGCCAATGGTTTATCGATCTTGTTTATTTTTTTCAAGAAACAAGCTTTTAGTTTTGTTGATCTTCTGTATTGTTTTTTTTTTTTTTTTTTTTTTTTTTTTTTTTTTTTTTTTTTTTTTTTTTTTTTTTTTTTTTTTTTTTTTTTTTTTTTTTTTTTTTT
>PVLC010020223.1:8107-29627 GCA_004027655.1 Graphiurus murinus | reverse complement strand
GGCATGCTATTTCTTAATAAAAACTGAAAATACCAAAGTGACCCACATTCTTTAGGTGTGGTAGGATATTTTGGATGAAAAGACACTGGGGTTCAAATGCTGCAAGCCTCTCTCACAAAATGAATTTGCTTTTAGCTCTTGAATGTTGCATGGATGGATTTGAGGAGGGCCACTGTTTACACAGGAAGCTGATGAATTCCTCTGCAGCAAAGAATTCAAAGTCAGACTACAGAGGTCCAGGGATGTGAAACATCTTCAGCACTTCTGGGTGTGGAGTAAGTCTTTGTGGAACTATCATGAAGGAGGGAGAAGTCTTCCCATGGGCAGAGCTGCATCATTGGTAGTTGGAGTTGGTGTCAGACAGAGCAAAACAGCAGATGTGGGATGTACATTTTTGAGAATCTAAATTTTCTCCATCATATGGGAGGATAAGAAACACACATATCTTTATTAACAGGTTCTCTAAATTAAATTATACACACACACACACACACATATTCACACAAAATTATGTCTCGTTTACTCAGGGGATTAGTTCTAGGGCCTAATCCACAGATGTTCCTTACATAAAAGGGTATGGTATTTGCATATAACCTATATATACTCTCCTATATACTGTGAATCATCTCCAGATAACTTAGAATATTTAATATAAGGTAAATACTTACCCAATGGAACTACCTAAAAATAGCATATGAACTTTGATTCCAATTATTAAAAAATGTATAAATACCTATAGAAAAATTTGTACAGATGTTAATAATACGAGAAAATACTTGTTACACAGTATTTTTTAGGGAATAATGTTAAGAGGAAAATCAATACTTATTCACTAAAAGGTGTGTTTTTTGGGAACATTTTCTATCAGAGGCTGGTGGAATCTATGGGTATGGAGGTTGTGGATATGGAAGAAAAACTATGTGTGTGTATGTATGTCAATAAGACATTATTATATATAATTGTGTTTTATATAACATTGATAACATATAATAGTGAACACATTAACATTTTTGTGGGGTCTCTCCTGTACTCAAGAGCTTCGAGGAGCTCCATGTTTATGTTTCAGAAAAATTGGGAGGAGTCTCTTGATCTTTGTTGGACTTGTTCAAGTGTCTGTGGCACATAGAAAAGGACAGTCTCACCAATTTTGAGTTAAGTTTGTAAGTTAGTTCTTTCCTTTCCTGTGGTTGCCTAGACTTTTAGGATATGGAGTTTCAGGTTATGGTGTCCAATAAACAGACAATCATGAGCTGCCAACCAGAAGCCTTGACACTTATGGGTCCCTCACACCTTCACAACAGTTAAACATGTTTTTTTTCTATTAACTTACCCAATGGAATGACATAAAAATAGTATATGAACTTCAGTCTCAAATTTTTTTTTCTTTTTTTTTTGCGGTACTGGGGATTGAACTCAGGGGCATTCTACCTCCGAGCTATACCCCCAGCCCTATTTTTTATTCTTTTATTTTGAAACTGAGTCTCACTAAGTTGCGGAGTGCCTCACTAGGTAGCTGAGGCTGGCCGCGAACCCAGATCCTCTGGTCTCAGCCTCCCGAATGCTGGGATTACAAGCGTGCGCCACCACGCCCGGCTCAGTCTCAATTTTTTAAAAATGTGTAAGTACCTATAGAAAAAAATTACTAATGATACCAGAACTTGTTCTGGGTGTTTTACATATACCATCTTGTTTAAAACTTCCATAATCTTTCCAAGAGGTGGCATAGAGAAGTGACACAGCTTCCTCAAATTCACAGGGTGGAGGGAGAATGTGAACCCAAGCAGTCTACTGTCAGAGCTTATGTGCCAAATAAATAAATTTTAGTGCATTTCTCTTCAGTGGTGAACAGTGCTTATTGGAATGGCGTGATTCTATAGGCTTCCATTTTTTCCTTTATACCTTTTTAACACGGCATCATTTTTCTGTATTAAATAAGTTGCATGCTGAATCGCATCTGGCAGTGCAGCATGGTGGTTAAGAGTCAAGCACTTGGAATCATCCTCCCCTGTTTCCAACCTCAGCCCTTCTACTACATGAATGGTTATTTCACCTTTCTAACTCTTAGTAGAATAGAATAATAGTAGTATCTACATCATAGGATTTTCCATGAGGACTCAATAGGTTAAACATAAATAAAATTAATATGATGCACCAGGTACTGCTCTGGGTCCTTTCTTTGTAGGTAATGAAATATTAGTTGAATAAATGAGGAAGCAGGCCACTGGGACCTCATATAGTCACTCATGGCACTTGGGTCTCATAAATGAGGTTGGCCACAAAGGGTCACCTTGGATTGATGATGGGTCCCCAGAAAGGAGGATGTAGACATAGCTCCCTCATCTCTAAGATGAGGGTGAAGTGTGGGAGGGCTACCAGACTCTGAGAAGATTGAGTAGGATGAGGAGGAACCAAGAATACTAATAGGGCAGGGGCCCTTTCTGAAAGTTTCTTTCTTTGGGGAGTTGGAGAAGCCTAATTAGACGCTTAGGGCTTGATTAGAAACCCTAGTCAATGGCAAATCCCCTTGCCTCAATCTTCTAATTGCTTTCTTGGAATGAAGGATCCAGCCTGATATAGGGCAGAGATCCAGTGCCCACTAATGGGTGCTCAGGAAGGTGCTGGGGCTCGTGAACAGCATGTGAGGAAGATGTACATGTCTATCCCCCCTCAAAGCCCCACTTAATCATCACATTCTGTCTGCAATCACCCAGCCTTTTGGACAGGGGAAGGACCTCTTGATTTTGCTGGAGGTGAGTGTGTCTATAGTAGATCAGAGAGAAAAATGAACCATGGTCCAGATTAGACATACTCAATCACCTGAACTTTGGTTTCCTCTCATTAAAACTGTGGTTTTCATTTTTTTCTTTATAAAGTAGGGTCAAAGCTAATTTTGTAGGGATTACAATGTGTCAGTTTCTGGGGAGTACAATGTGCTGGGACTTGTTATCTTTGCTTTTCCTTTATAGTGATGCAAAACAGCATCTTTGGGTCTCGGTTTCTTATTTATAACACAGAATTGATAATGTTTCTCATATCTGTTATGGGTGATTGTTTTCAGCATCAGAAGATACAAGGCAGGTGAGATCATATGGAAAATTAATGATGTTTCTTAGATGTAAGGGGTTATAATTGAGAAAGTGGAAAGAGTAAGTACAGCTTTTGCTGAATCTCTTAGAAATGTGTAAAACTGTCCAGTATTTGGAATGACTCAGCATGATGACATTGATATTACAAAGAGAACTAAAATCTATAGGTAGGCTCCAAAACAGAACCAGCTACTCTGTGGGAGAGTAATTTCTGCATCCCTGGAATTTTTCAGGTCCCAAACATGATTGGTTAGAAAAGGTCACAACCAGCTCGGAAATCAGCCACAGTGATGCTAGAGAAGGGATTTCTGTCTGGATGGCAGGAAAATCTTAGGTCCCTGTAGTGCAGAGTCCATGAAGTTACTTTCTGTGCTTGCTGAGCCATCTATAAGGTATAGAGAATTGAGATCACACCTTTAGAAACAGGTCAGATACATGCTGACTCTGGGAAAAGTTCTAAGGAGATTAGAAGGTGAAAGAGCCTGACCTGAGCTAAGCAGAACTGATGCCCATGTTCAGGCTCTGTAAAGCTTGTGCTGTCTAGGGATTCCCAGCCTCCCAGTTCCTCTTCCCTTCTGATTCCCCTTCCAAGAAGGGCAGCTCATCTGCTCTTTCCACATTTCTGAGAAGCAGAGCACTTAGTTCCTCTGAGATAATACCCCTCCCCCCCAACAAAACAAAACAATTATGCTCTCTCTGAAATGAGGAGCAGTCCAGGTAGCAGAAAGAGTGTCCCATTAGGCTGTAGGAGACCTGGGCTCATTCACCCCAACCTTTCCCACTGGTTGATTTGTCTGGGTGAGCCCCTCCTTATCTAGGGGCCTCTCTTTCTTCATTTCTAGGATGGGGATAATGCTCTTTCACCTGTCTGAGGCAGGGAGGTGGAATCCTAACCTTCTGGGACTCCTCTAAGAGTGTCCTGCACACCAGGGAGCAGATAGGTCAGAGTGAGCAGGACTTGGGGAAAGGGAAGGTTTGAGGTTAGTGTTTGGGCAGACTTTATATGCCATTCCAGATGTTAAGTGTAGGATCCCAGAGTGAGGAAGAACTTTAAGGTTTTAATTTTATGTCCCTACCACTGCACTGTTTCAGACAGGGCACACGCAGCTCAGTGGCACCTTAGTGAGGGGTTTCCTGTTGTGGTAGAAAGTGTCTGGGTCCCAAATCTGGATGCTTTTCTTTCTTGGCTGTGTGACACTTGGAAATGTCAACCACACCCTCCATGTCTCATTTCCTTCATCTGAAAATGGGTTGTGTGAGGTCAAATGAGGTAATGGGTGTAAAGTGTTCTAAGTGTGGTATTATGGGTAATTTGTAATATTTGGGAGAGGGAATTCACATCTTCCATTGTGTGCATGAAACAACCTTTTTTGAACACACAATATTTCATCTAATTTCATCCTCGCAGGTCTTCTGTGCACCAGGGAGTATCTTACAGAACAAAGAGCAGGGAATTTAAACTCCAGGGAATTTAAGTGACTGGCTGAGATTTGACCCCTCGGTGATAGACCTTCAAAAGCATTTTGGTTCCTTGATACAATGCTGGTTCTGCCTCTCTGCTATTTTCAGTGTGAAGAAATTGCCACAAAAATGTTTTCCTATGTCTCTCTGAGTTTCTATCCAACTAGCAAATGGTCAACTAGCAAATTGTGTGAGCAACTTTCTGAGGGAAGGAAGGAGCTCCTGAATAGACTATTTTCATCCTCAGGTTGAACTATTTCAAATGTAACAGAAGGAGCAGCCATACTTTCCCACCATTTGAACATCCTGACCCGTTGAGTGGAGCCAAACCATGCTGTACCTCATTCGGTTTTCCTCTAATTCAGCACAGGCAGGTAATGCCAGTTTGATTACAGAAGTGGAGGAAGAGTCGCCATTGTCATGTCTGCTTAGTTCTATGTTTTTATCACTACAAGCCCAGTATCTAGCCTGCCATGGGAGCACTGGGCAAGTAAGACAGAGATTATTTCTAAATCATAATTCCAGCTGAGAGAACTGGCTGCATAATTTTGGGCACATCACACCACCTTTATGCCTCACCATTTTAAAATAACTTTAAACCTGACGTGGAGGATCTAAGTGGATTAGTTTTTGCTGAGCTATATAAATACTCTTCAGATCCATAACTATATATTTCCCACAGTATGTGCTAGCGTAAAGCTGATCTCTAGTTACTTATCACAATCCCTCACAAGTGCAAACTTTTTAATTTTAGAATCATTTTCTCATGCATTTTCTTGTTTGATCTGCAGCAGGCTCTTGGTTCTTATTCCAGAGCTTTCTGTGCTCTAAGATGTCAGATGGAGCTTATTAAAACTTGCTGGATGTTCTCTCTTCTGACACCCCCATTAGTTTTCTGAGGTTAAGGGGAGGTTTGGGGGCGCATTAATAATCCCAAAGAGCAGACAATCTCCAGGTCTGTCTCCTTTGGCTTTTGAAGGGGTGAGGGTTACATATTCTAGGGCATGTACTGTTGGCTGCTATAAAAATGAGACTTTGAGCCTTGGGCAGGCATAACTAATGTGACCCAGAGTTACAGAGGTCCATGACAATAGGGACCCTGAAAGTGAAGTGTTTCTGCTAGATCAATGATTTGTTAGCAGACTGTTGAGAATGTTAAATGCTGATATTGCTTAGTACTATGGAGGACAGGAGGTTTAGGATGACATTAAGGATTCACGTTCTTCTGGTACATCCTTAGATGCCAACAATTTTAACTCTTTTGGGAGATTCAAAAACAGGAAACTGGTCCTTCAGTGTTTTGTTCAAACTTTCCCAGCAACTTAGTTTATCTGAATGCCTGGGACCAAAGATTTTCCTCTGATGTCACACACATTCGGGGTTCTTCTTCCCACTTGGATATTTTGTGGAGGTGCTGCTTGTTTTCCCTAATCTTAATAACTGTAACATTGATTGGCTGTCCTATCTAGAATTATAAGTCATTCTTCACTCGGTTAGGAATTTAGACAATGCACCCCACAGCAAGGTGATGTTTCTCGGAGAGGGGCATATTTTGCAGCTCGTCTGAAGATCAACAAATATTGGGCAATCTTGGTTTTCTTTTTTTGCATACACTTTTATTGGTGCATTGTAATTATATATCATAATGAGATTCAGAGTGATAGAAATATACATGCACACAGCACTTGGTGTGTTTCCCCCTGGACCCTACTCCACCCCCTCCCCTTCCCCATACATCTTATTGAGATTGGTATTGATAATCTTGTATATGCACATAGCATTATTTAAATTGTTTCCTTAATCAACTACCCCCCCCCCCACCTCCTTCCCTTAATCCTCTGGAATCTTGTTTTTTTCAAAAATTTCTGCTGCCCATTGCAAAATGGACATAGTTGATGTTCAGGAGGATCACATTAGGGTGATGCTACGAGTTAGGAGACCCTCTCCGCATCCTCTTTCGTGCTGTTTAAAGTCTCAAAAGGAAGGCCTGGGGAACTATCTTGGGATTTTAGTTTAGGATTTTAGGAGCCGGCTTTATTAGCATGGACCTGGAGACCTCCCTAAGCTTTTCCACTCTTTCCTTGGGCATTTGCCTTTCTCCATCATCCATACACACATCGGTCTGATTTAGGTCGAACCACTGTTTATGTACTGTCTTTCCAGAATCCATTTGGCAAAGTCCTCTGGCGGCACTGTTATTGGTCTGATGCTGATAGGGCTAATTATTCTGATTATCCTGGCATCTAGCAAATGGACAATTTTATTTTATATTTATTTATTCATCAGTATGTCTTTCCAAAAGAGACTTAAAGTGGTTTATAAAAATGCACAACATGTGTCAAGATAAAATAAATTAAAAATGAGGAATGAGATTTGGGTAAAGGAAGAGTATCCTGTAGGCAGCCGATAATGAGGAGCTGGAGCAGGGTTGGTTCAAATGACTTGTGTCTTGCAACTTAAATCTGCGCTAGAGGTGATGGTCTTTGGTGGGTGAAGATTCCTCATTAAGAGTTTATTCCGATAGCACCCCTGAGCAACTCTTCTACCCTCCCACCCCAGCAGACAAGGCATGCAAATAAAGGTGATGCTACAAGAAAGAGAACATTTGCAGTATTTCCAGCTGAGAATTGGGGTCATTTGCCAGAATTTTTATATAACTAATGTTAGTGTCTTCCTTGTCCAAGTGTAAAAGGGTAATGTATGCAAAACCACTGAAAAAGTCCTGGGCATAAAATGAAGTGTCACAACATGGTAACTCTCACTATTATCATACTCATGAGCCACAGAACAGTGATTGGGAGCATGACCCTGGAGTCTGGTGACAATGATTCAAATCCCTTACTGAGAAATTTGGTACAGCCTCTAAGGAGATTAGTAGAGAGTTTCCTCAGAAGACTAGGGATGGTACCACCCTATGACCCAGCTATACCACTCCTAGGCATCTTTCCAAAGAAATTGAAGTTAGAATAATATAGTGATACATTCATATCCATGTTTATAGCAGCACAATTCATAATAGCCAAATTATGAAACCAGCCTAGGTGTCCATCAACAGAGGAATAGATTATAAAACTATGGTATATACACACAATGGAATTTTACTCAGCCATAAAGAACAAAATTATGTCATTTGCAGAAAAATGGGTAGAGGTAGACAATATTATGGCAAACGAGATTAGCCAGTCTCAGAAAATGAAGGGCCTATATGTTTTTTCTCATATGTGAAGCTAGAGAAAAATTGGGAAACAGAAGGGACTGACTTATGAGGAGAGACACCAGTAAAATAGTGGAAAAAGATTTGGGGAAAGAGTGTGGGAAGGGGGAAAAGGAGAACTGATGAGGGAAACAGTTCAAATAATGCTATGTACATATACAAGGTTATCAATACGAATTTCAATAATATGTACTGGGAGCAGGAGAGATGTGGAAAGAAACAGCAAGTGCTGTGTGCAGGTCTGTTTCTGTCACTCTTGAACTTCATTATGATGTATAATTACAATGCACCAATACATGTATCTTAGAAAAAAGTCCCTGCTTAGTGGTTGGTTTACCTAAACCAAATTACTAATCTCTGTAAACCCATTAGCCCTACAATCGGGGATAATAAGAACAGGCTCTGCATTGGTGTGTTGTGAAAAGTGAACATGGCAGTTCATGTGAGATACACAGAACAGTACTTAACACCTAGCGTGTGGTCTCTTCATGTTAGCCATTATTATCAAAAGATAAAATTGCAAGGCATTTAGTCTAAAGGTCCAGTTGGCTTTTATTTGTGATTCTAAAAGCAGGTAGCACCTCACTCTATAGAACACAATGAGTGTTCCAATGTATGGAGCAGAGGAGTTTGGTTTTATAGACAGAGAAGGGTTGAGGAAAGTAGAAACAAGGGAAGTCAGACAGGTCATTGCAAAGTTACTTTCTTCATAAAGGTTAAAGCAGAGTGGGCTTCTTTTTCATGTCAGCTAAAATGGGTCTGTTTGGGAATCTGGTTATTATGTCTCTCTTGATTTCTCAAGAAGTTAGATAAACAACTAAGTTTTATCTTGGTGATGTGGGGCTTTAGTATGAATGAATTCATTTTGCTTTGGTCTTTTGGGTCCAGTGTAGAAGCTCACAACCAATGACCTCAATTTGTTTTAACTTATTAATATTCATCTCCTCTTTCCATGGAGCAAGGAGCAACATATAAGGTTTATATTTTGTACTGGGGATTGAACCCAAGGGCATTCTACCTCTGAGCTACCCCCTAAGAGAACCCTTTTTCTTTTTAATTTTTGAAACAGGGCCTCGCTAAGTTGCTGACACTGGCCTCCAACCTGCAATCCTTCTGTCTCAGCCTCCCAAGTACTGGGATTAGAGGTGTGTTTCACTGTGCATAGCACATCTGAGGTTCATTAGTTCACTTGACTTGTGTGAGGATACAATCTCAGAGATGGGAGATACTTTACTGGCAGAACCCAGACTTGAATGCAGGCTTCCGAATGCTGTTTCCTGCCCTCCTCCCACATACTCTCTCTGGGTCATCATGATCAATCACCCTTCCCTTCCCTTGCCACACTTTCCCCCAAGAAAACAGCTTTACCTCCAGAAGAGACCTACAGTGTCTCTCAGGGCTATGGTGGAATGCAGTAAGTCTCCTGACTTTATGTCCTCAGCTGGAGCTGCCTGAAGCTAACTGGGCAGCAGAGTGTTACTTCCTGGGCTGAAGTGATGGGTCATAGTCTAAGTTAGTGGAAAACACACTGGATTTGGAGCCAGAAATCCTGGTGCTATTTATGAAGTGTGTGGTTTGGGAAAGTGGCTTAATCATTTTGAACTTCATTTAATTCAGCAACAAAGTAGGGATATAAATTTCTGAGTGGCTGAACAACCAAGTGGTTGAAAATCATTGTGTAATGATTTCATGCACAAGGTGTGTACTTTGGTGATATTTCCATGTATCAGCATATGTTTTCATGAATTATATTTTTTGCTTCTTCCAGAATATCAGTATTATTATTATTATTATTATTATTATTATTATTCTTGTGTAGGTGTCAAAAGTGGGATTTGAGAGGTCAAGGAATTTGTCCAAGGCCATACAAGAAGAAATGACTGAGTCTGAGTTTGAGATAAGCTCTGTCTTTAGGACCCATTTTCTGAGCCATGATACTATATTTCTGAAATTCTTACCTGGATTTGGGTTGATCCTCGGCTTATTGTGAAACCTTCAGCACTTCATGGGCTTGTCTCTGTTATTAGGAGGGTAACACTTCTGAACAAAGTTGCTTGAAAATGTCTCAAAAGGACTTGAAAAACTCCACATATTTGGTAATGGTAGAAGGAATATCTATTGCTGCTGGTGTATATAATTTTTAAAACATTATGCGGAGAAATGTGAATAATTATTTGATCCCCTGCATATCTGCTAAATGTTACAGTTTCTATAAGACTTTTATAATGGTCCTATTGAATACCCTTCTTACTTTGGTGCTCCTAATTCCTCATATCCCACAACACTTTTTTTTTCATAGCACTTACCATCTTCTCTCATGGTAGAAAACATATTTCCTCCTATCCTTAAAACATATATTGTATATTCATGGCTCCATCAGAACGTTCTAAACAATCGGAAGAGTACCTGGTACAGGGTAAGCTCTTACTGAAAAAATACTTGGTAGCCAGGCATGGTGGTTCATGCTTATAATCTCAGTACTTTGGAGGCTGAGGCAGGAGGGTTACAGGTTCAAGGATAGCCTCTGCAGTTTGGTGAGACCTTGTTTCAAAAAATAAAAAATAAAAAGGGCTGAGGGGTGTAGCTTGGAATCAGAGTGCTCCTGAGTTTACTCCCCGGTCTCCTCCTTCACCCCCAAAAAGAAAAAAAAGTGCGTGAACACAGATTGTTTATTCCTTTGGTCAGGATGATTCACCCAAACCTTGAAGAACACAGCAGGTCATTGTTCTGGGAGATCATCAAGATAAGATTTGACCCCAAGAACAGGAAAACAACCTAAATATTAATACTATTAAGAACTCAGTGGTGGTGATGGGATCACAGAATGCTGACCTTCACTTCATCATTAGATCCCTGCTACCAAACATTGATCAAAGTTTAATTTATTGTTTAGCTGAAGAACTATCTGAGATCTTTATCAAATTCTGTTTTTGTTTCAAGCAGGGAAAGGTTACAGAAAGAGTACAAGGAGAATGACCTTTGAAGTCCACAGCCCATATTTTCAGTCTCCCAAATTATTAGCATCCAAAGGCACAGAGACAGGATTGTCAGATACCTGGCAAGAACCCCGGCTGTATTAGAATTCCAAGCTCAATGTGATAGCTTTGTCCCTTAACGAGCTTTGCAGGCTAATTCCGGAACCGCTTGATTCATGTATCTCGCTGATTGATAGTGATCTGGCATTTAAAAAAGCAGGGCAGGTCCTCGGGAATAAGAGGAGAACTTGGAAACCAGGCCGTGCCGCTTGGCAGTAGCAGAGGAAGAAGCAACTTGGCAGGCAACAGGCTGCAGAGGTCCTAGCGGAGCTTGCTCTTTGTGTCTCTTTGTGTAGCGTCGAAGTCTATTGTGCTCAGATGCACATCAAAAATAACCCCCAAGAAAGGGAGAGTTGATGGTGGGAATCTACAGGGCTGTACACCTGGAGCGAAGAAGATTCCAGAATGAATTTAGGAAAGTGTCACTCACATTATCCCAAAGTTTAGAAAAATGAAATAATTCCTTATGGTTTCATCCTTTTTTAGTTTTAAATTGACAGAAATGATATATATATATATTTATTATATGTAAAGTGGTGTTTTGAAATATGTGTACCTATGAAATGCTTAAATCAAGTAAATGAACATATATATTATCCCACAGTTTTTTTTTTGTTGTGAGAACATTTAAAATCTACTCAGAAATTTTTAAAAATGCTTTTATTGGTGCATTATCATCTCATATCATAATGTAAATCATGTTGACATTGACATATATACACACAGCACTTGGTACCCACTCCCTGCCCCCTGCATCCCCGTCTCCCCCTTCCCATACAGAGGACTGAGACTGATATTGGGATTTTCACATATGCACACACAGTTGATGTTAGTATTTCCAATAATGAACCTTAGTCTTCCCCCTCCCCTTCCTTAGAACACTTCCCTGGCTCCACTGAGGTTTCTCCTCTGTTATCTGGAGTCCCTCTGATACCCCAATTACTCTCTAGTTTACTTAAACTAAAGAAAACATATGTCCCTTCACTTTCTGTGACTGGCTAATCTCACTTAACATAATGTTCTCCAGGTCCTTCCATTTTCTTGCAAATGACATTATTTTATTTTCTTTATTGCTGCTACCCAGCAATTTTTAAGTAGACATTACATTGTTATTAACTATAATCACCATGCTGTACAATAGGTGTCTTGAACTTACTGAAGTTTTATATACTGTGACCAGTATCTCCTCAGTCCTCCCACCCCAACCCTGGTAACCACTATTCTCTTCTCTGCTTATCTGAGGTCAACTTTTTTAGCTTCTTCACGAGTGGGAACATGGCACTCTGTCTTTCTGTGCCTGGCCTTTTTCACTTTATATAATACCTTCCAGGTTCATTCATGTTGTCACAAATAACAGGATTTACTTGCTCTTTGGAGCTGAATGGTATCTCCTTGTGTGTATATACCACATTTAGAAAAAGATAATTTCTGGTGTGTAAGATCATGTGCCATGTACATTGTGTAAATTATGTCCTTCATCATAATATTTTGACTTTGGGTTGTAACTCCATTAAACCAAGAAGAAGGCTGATATTCAGACAGGTTAATTATGATAGGATTTATACCTCTGATTTCAAAGTCTAATCCTTAATACTAAACCACTTGGGTTTCTCCAACAAAGTGTTTTCTGGCTCCACCTGAAGTTGCTGCAGGTGTGGTGGTGCATGCCTGTAATCCCAGTACTTGGGAGGCTAAGATGGGAGGATCCTTGGTTTGAGGACAGAGCCAGCAACTTAGCAAGACTCACAGCAACCTAGCGAGATCCTGTTTCAAAAAAAAAAAAAAAAAAAAAAAGGGGCTGGGGATGTATCTCAGAGGTAGAATGCCCTGTGTTCCATTTCCAAAAAAAGAGAGGAATGAACAATATGTATTTCCAAAAATTTATGAAAATCAAATGAAATAAAATTGGTAAAAAAAAATGTAAAGTGCTTTACAAATCTAGAAACACCACTGTATTAGTGAACAACAATTAAATCAAGCCATGGTCACCTTAATATGTCTTCAGTGAGACTTTATTATCATTATTTTGTTTTAGCAGGTGACCTAGGTTTCATGGCAGAGAATGGCACTGGGGCAATGGACTTCATTCTGACGGGGTTCCAGCTCCAGGCAGAGCTGCAGCTATGCCTCTTCTTTGTGTTCCTGGCCTTTTACCTCATCACCATGGGAGGCAACCTGGGCATGATCCTGCTGATTCAGAGTGACCCTCGGCTCCAGACCCCCATGTACTTCTTCCTCAGCCACCTTTCCTTCCTGGACATGTGCTACTCTTCTGTTATCGTCCCTCAGTTGCTTGAGACCTTGGGGACTGAGAAGATGGTCATCACCTATGAACGCTGTGCCACCCAGTTCTTCTTTTTCACGCTCTATGCCAGCACTGAATGCTTCCTCTTGGCCGTGATGGCCTATGACCGCTACGTGGCTGTGTGTAACCCTCTCCTCTATGCCACAGCCATGACACCCCAGACCCGCCTGGGGCTGGTGGCTGCAGCCTATGCTGGTGCCATGGTGAATACGATGGTCCGCACTGCGTGTACCTTCTCCATCTCCTTCTGTAAATCCAACCAGGTAGACTTCTTCTTTTGTGACCTCCCGCCCCTGCTGAAGCTTGCCTGCAGTGAGACCAGGCTCCGGGAGCTGGTGATCTTCCTCTTAGCTTTCTTGGTCATCACAACCAGTGTTTCAGTGATTCTTGTCTCCTATCTATTCATCATTTGGGCTATTCTGAAGATCCGTACAGCAGGTGGCAAAGCCAAGACCTTCTCTACCTGTGCTTCTCACATGACTGCCGTGGCACTTTTCTTTGGAACGCTCATATTCATGTACTTGAAAGGGAACATGGGCCAATCCCTCTGGGAAGACAAGATTGTGTCCATATTTTACACTGTGATCATACCTATGCTAAACCCATTGATCTACAGTCTGAGAAACAAGGAAGTGAAGGAGGCCCTGAAGAAAGTTTTCAAAAGAATGAAGGTTTCCCAAGAGGAGTAAGTCTAGAAGTTCCTGCAAATAATTCTTTGGGCTTCTTTCTTATTCCTTTAACATACAAACCAGATTTCACAATTACAGATATATTGAGGCAGAAAAAAAATGCAAATTTGGTAGCTGGTCATGGTGGCGTATGCATGTGATCCTAGTACCTGGAAAGCTGAGAAAGGATGATTGTGGGTTTGAGGATAGACACAGCAACTTAATGAAACTCTGTTAAAAAAATGACTGGGGGTGTCACCTGGATGTAGAATGTTCTTGGGTTCAATTCCAAATACAAGAAAGAAAAAAATGCAGATTTGGGTTTCAGAACTTTCTTGGATCTATGACCCGAAGCCTGACATGTTCTTTCTCTGTGTTTTTTTTTTTTCATCAGACAAATTTCTGCCTTGCTATGAACAAAGGTCAGGAGATCTTTAGCCAGGATCAAGAGAAATGGAATGCCAAAGAGTTTTGTAAATAATAACATGATATAAATGGAAGATTTATATTTTTTACCTTGCCCGGCTATTGTTTTTCTACTTGAATTTTCTTCTGTTAAGCTCATTTTGTAATTTAGAATGATTATAAAACAGTAGCTCCTTTTCTTAACATAGTAAGACAGTCAAATTTCTTTCTTGATGGTGTGGCCATCAACTTTAACAAAGAAACTTTCTTAACATTCAGCAATATCCAACTTTGGAATTCGTCTTAGTAAAATACAAGCAGTTAGACAGAAGAAGGAAAAATAGAGGAAAGGAGATGTGATTTACTAGAATATGTTAGCCCGCTTCCCAAGATGTCATAGAGGACTAATACACTGTAGAAGGAAAGAATGATGCCATGATTTTCATTAATTATTGGAAACGGTTTGATCTAGATGTAGGGCTGGACTGAATTACATACATAACTTTGTAATATTTCTCAATCCCCAAAGGTCAGAAGCTCTATTTATTTCTGAAGCTTTGTTCATGGACATCTGTCTCAATGAACTCAAGTTATTTCCTGTTCTCTAGTAACAAAACCCACTATCTACTTTCATCTCCTCTAGGATATTTACTTTATTGTCATAGGCAGATAACTATGAATTGTGGCTGTCACCTTTTAATGACCTCTGTATCTGCTACAACTATTACTTGGGAAACATCTCTGTGGAGATGCTACCATCTTATTCATCAATTCAGAAAACATTTATGGACTATCTACTATGTATAGGACATGATATTAGTTTCAGACTAGAGTAATAAATAAGATAGACATGGTTCTTCCTGCATGGAGATTAGAGTCTGGGTCATGGATAGATATGAAATCATTTTATAGGTAATTAATTTTTAAAACCATTTTGGAAAGTGGAACAAAAGAAGAAACACAGGAGATTGTTATACTGTCTGTTTAATAGAGTTCTGACCTACTTTGGTGTGGTCAGTAAAGGTTTCCTGGAATAACTAACATTTAAGCAGAGACCTGAAGACTACATATGCCATAGCTAAAATTGGGGGAACTCTTCCAGGTAGGAGGAATTATGAATTCAAGAGTGTATGAAGTGGGGTGTTCTTCAGAACCAGGAGGAGTTAGAGTGGCTGTAGCATGAATGAGGAAACTTAGTGTTAGATGCCACTGGCAAATTCAGGAGAAACCAGGGCACAAAGCCTTGTGGATTTGCTTAGGGACTTGTAGAATTTGTTTTGTGAACAGGTATGAAATGGTTAGCCATGAATTTTGGAAAGATCCCCTTGGCTGCAGTGAGATATGTGCAAAGTAGGCTGTGGTGGTGGAGATCAAGGGACAGAAACTCACTTTGTCTATGAAACAACAATTGGTGTGTCACAGTGCATGGTCTTTGATTTCCACGCAAAACTGTGTGCCTCATTCTAGAATTCATCTCAGGTTAGGGGAAACTAGCAGGTGCATGGCTCTGATGTTGGTTTAAGGCTGATTCTTGGCAAAATGGTAAAATTGGGGACATATGATTTGGTGGCATTTTCCTTTTGGTTGATGTACATTTCCTTCCATAAAGGGTGGCCTTCCTCAGGCAAGGTCTGTGCCACTTGATTCTTCTCAGACAAGGGTCTATGCCACTTGCTCCTTCATCAAAATGATCATGGTCATCCGGGCGTGGTGGCGCACACTTGTAATCCCAGCATTTGGGAGGCTGAGACCAGAGGATCCGAGTTCACGACCAGCCTCAGCCACTTAGTGAGGCCCTCTGCAACTTAGTGAAACCCTGCTTCAAAATAAAGAATAAAAAATAGGACTGGGGGCATAGCCTGGAGGTAGAATGCCCTTGAGTTCAATCCCCAGTATCACCACCAAAAAAAAAAAATTATCATGGTCATTAGGGGGTCAACACATTCTTACGTCATGCTAGGCTGTGTTAGTGAGTGGAAGAAACCACCCTTTCAGCAATTCTTATGTGTTTAAAGGCAGAAAAACATCTTTAAGTAAAAAAACCAAAGAAATGGGCAGAATGTTAGGTAGGGGTTTGTATGTTATTGTTGGTGGGAGCTACTTCATTCTTCTGATTTCTATTTACTAAGCGGCAACCAACCCTGCCTATCAGTGGGCTACTTTTTGATACATGAATAGTGTTTGAGTATAAGTAATGTCTTCAGATATGCACCAAGTGGATAAAAATAAAATGAAGTTCTAATGTTTTTGGAGACTTCATTCTGATTAATGCAGAGGACACTGCAGGAAATGGCATTTATGTTGTTTTGCCATTTACATATATTAAGAAATGAATGAAAACATTTACAAGTTATCTAGTATATATCAAGTTTTGTGCTGAGTTCTCTTTTATATCAAAGTTCTTATTATTAAAATAAAAATTAAAGGTCTCATTCTTAAAATAGACTCTATACATATTTTTTATTGTAATTACACATCTCAGTGAGTTACATTCAAATATGCACGCACACACACACACACACACACACACACACACACACAAAACCCCAAACCAAATATGCACACAACATCACTTGGTGGGTTTCCCTCCCTTCCTCTCCCTCCTCATGCACGCTAATGAGATTGACAGTAATGCATTCATATAGGGACATAACTTTATTTGGTCTGTTTCCTTCTTCAAGCTTCTTTTTTCCATTCCTTGCCTGCCTCCCTCCTCCAAACCCCTTCCACTACTCTGCTGATCTCTCTCCTCATTTTCATAAAGTCCCCTTTCTTTTCTCCTTAGCATCCTTATATGAGAGAAAACAAGTGGCCCTTAGTTTTCTGAGTCTGGATGACTTCACTTAGCCTGATGTTTTCTAGTTCCTTCCATTTTCTTGCAAATGGCATAATTTTGTTCTTTCCGTAATGACTGAGTAAAACTGTGTGCATATGCCACATTCTTTATCCATTTGTCCGTTGACACACAGAGAGAGACCTAGGTTGGTTCCCTAACTTGGCTATTATGAATTGTGCTGCTATAAACATGTATATGCATGTATCACTATACTATTCTGACTTTAATTCTTTTGGAAAGATACTGAGGAGTGGTGTAGCTGCATCATATGGTGGTCCCATTACTAGTTTTTCGAGGAACCTCCATATTGATCACCATAGTGGTTATTCTGATTTATAAGACCATCAACAGTCTACACAATCTTTTAGAAATAGAATCTAGCCAATAATCTTGGAATTGCATTCTTTTTCCCCCTTCCCAACTTCTAATGTATTTATTTTTTTTAAAAAACTGGGCATTGGAATGATGATGAAGTTTTAGATGTCATACTTTGATTTCAATCCATAAAAAATGGTGTTGGAAAAGAGAGAAAAGCAGATCCTCAAACTCTGAAGCAACCCATTTAACTCCATGCATCAAGAGGCTAAAGCATTTGGCTTTTGTCATCACTTAGGGCCACTCTAATACTATACTTGTGGATTTCTACTTTAAATATACATTAATTTGAATGAATGAGTGCAGATGCAAAACCCAAGTAACTCTATTATCAGAATAGTGTAGGGGAAACAATGAACACATGATCCAACACATGATCTTTGACCTCTGGAAGAAGAGTGTATTTATTTATTTACTCTTGTGTTGGATATGAGTATGGTTTGGAAGAGTCACAGTACTACTGATAAGAGTAAAAATCACAATTTTTTTTTGGTCACGAGGATCAATACAGGACTGATAGAAATGCTTTTAGATTTCTCACCCACCTCCCCTGCCCAAACCCTATTTGTCTAACTTACAAGGAAAGGAAAACATCACCATAACCATGATTAAATGACCACAGGAACAGAGCTGTTTGAGCCCCAACGCTGCCATCCCCCATGGGTCTCCCATGCCTGGTAGGCAGAAGCGGGTACAGAGGGCAGAAAGTAAGTGAAATATTTTGGTTAGAAGGTTTTTCCTGGTCATGGAGTTCAAAGAAGGCCAGGTAGCTCTAGGTTCAGAATCTCACTTTGCCTGATGACGAATTTCAAACATCAAATAATATTTTCTCCAGAATCTGACTTAGATATGGCGTGTTTAGGAGGATGGATCACCAGGAGACTGGGGATAGCTGACAGAAGTTGAAAGGGAAGTAGGCTGCCCGCTTCCCTGCAGTGGAGCTGCGAGGTTACTTGTGGAGATCAAGATGCTTGGCGTATATTATACAATTCATCCTTTTAATCCTATTGTGGAAGAAAAACTCAGCTATTTCCACTCATCTTGTCTTCAAAAGTCATGACGTTTTCTGAAAATAGTTGAAAGGAACATTGTGTCTGCTTCTTTTTCTCAACATATCTTTGTCCTTACTTAAAACATAACAGTACAAACATGAAAATAAAAAAAAGATGGCAATAAAAAGAATCTTTTTTACTTGTGATGGAATGAATCTGCAAAAGCTTTCTAATTCTATCCTGCTAAAGTTGCTTCTTTGAGTTTTAAAACTCCCCAAAAAGATATTTCAGAAAGAGCCCCTCTATACCTGTTGCCTAACAGATTAACTGTAGACAGAGACTAAGATGTTTTATTCATTAATTTAATAAATCAATTCTTTATTGAAGGGCTGTTATATGCTGGGTACTCTTCTAGCAGTATTGGAGATATGTCAATGAAGAAAGTAGAAAAAAAATCTGCCCGTGGAAATTTCACTCTCATGGAAGCCATAGCAGAGGAACACTGAACATAATAAATAAGTAAACTATAGAAGTAATGTAGTATATTAAAATATGTTAAGTGTTTTTTTTATAAAACAGATACTAATATTACAAGCAAAGTGAGCAATTTCCTATAATACTTGAATGTTGAACTAGGATATAATTCCCTTCTAGGGTGAAAATAAACTCCAACAATAAATTTGACTTAAAATTTACTGAGTTTATAGTAATTTTCAGACATACCAAAGGGTGCTGAAAACTAATAAGATGCAGTTATGGATCTCAAGGAGCTTGTAATTTAGAAGGGGTGATGCATATGCAAATAAATATTTGCAAAAAATATGAAAGACCACAATCGAGTCACCTGTAAGATAAAGTAATGGTCTAGGTGAAAGGATAAGTTTTTCCTTGCAGAGATTGATGGTGAAAGAAGTCTTGGAAGGGAGTAGAAATTTGGGCTGTGTTTTGAAAGATGAGTAGGAGTTCATCTGATGGACATATTGTTTGGGGCAGTAAGGTGGTTGGTATTTCTGGTAGTAGGGAGCATAGACTTGGTGATGTAATACTTCAGGGCACATTCAGTTGCTGAGGCCAAGGGTAGAAGAAGAAGCAGCAGGCAGGTCTGGAATGCTTATATAGGACATTCTGAGGTATATACTCCATCTCACAGCCAGTAGGGAAGCAATGAAGAGTTAAAAGGAGGGACATGATGTTACTGATGCATGTATATATAGATCTTGCAGCTTGTTGACTGAAGAGACATTCGTCTTTATTAAAGACACTCATGATAAAACCTTAATAACAAATCATTTGCCCAGCACTATTTTCCTCCCAGGGAATTTTAAGTCTCCTCCCAGGATCCTCAGTAGCAGTCAGTCCTCCTGGTCTAAGCATTGTGAGGTGCTGAGTTTTGTGAATCAGGTTGCACTCTGGGTGCTTCTAACTCAGAGGAGAGGGAAATAGCCCACTGTCATGCCAACCCCCAGCAAACCAGCCCTGGTTACCTCACTGGTAGTCGTGAAGTTGGAAAAATACTGGGAAATACTAGTGGGCAGTGGGGAAAGTCCCATTGGGTGTTTTGACTGGAAGTGGCTAGTTTTATCCATCCTGAAGTGGAACATAGTTGACTTGAGCTTCACCCATAGGAAAAGAGTCATCAACCCTGCAAGAATTTCAGCACTTGAAAAGATCTCCAACGAGGTAGACGACTGGATGAATTCGTTCTATGCATGGTCTCTGGCTTATTATCTACATCTGGAGGATGAATTTGGGGGGGGGGTTATCTGCTACTAATGAGGTCCCTCCTCTACCTCTGTCTCATTAGTATTCTGAAGTGGTTTTCTAGTAGGCAAGGTCATCTTCTAAAAATGCCCCTGAGACTATGCCACTGTCCTGCGTAAGTGCTTTCAATGACTCCCTAGTACTTCCAAATGAATATCAAAGTTCCCCACTACAACCTACTGGTTTCTGCCCATTTATCTGCTTTCCTCTCCCATTCATTTCTGGGCTTCAGTTTTATGGTTCAATTTCCCCTGACTATTCAGCTCATCTCAACTTGTGATCTTTGCACGTGATGTTTCGTCTGCCTGGCAAACTTCCTCCAAAACTTTAAGTGGGTATTCCTTATCACTGTTTCTGCTGAAATGTTGATAACTTAAACAGCGATCTCTGGGCACTGCATTTAAAATCCCACCTCCAGTTCCCGAGTATTATCTTCTTACCTCACTTCTACTTGTGCATAAAACCATCACCACCCCAAATTACATTTTTAATTTATTTACTTGTTTGCATCATCATTAATAGTAAACTGGGTGGGCAGGGACCAGGTTGACCTGTTTCTCACTGTATTTCCAGTGTGTAGCTTGAATACTGATACATATTTGATACTTAATGAAATAAAAAAATATTTTTCCTTGATTGTTAAAAAAAAATGTTTTGATACTGGGAATTGAATCCAGGGACATTCTACCTCTAAGCTATATCCAGTCCTTTTTTGTTTTTAGTTTTGAAAACAGGGTCTTGTTAGGTTGCTGAGGGTCTTGCTAAGTTTCTGAGGCTGGCCTCAATCCTCTGATCCTCCTTTCTCAGCCTCCCAAGTACTGGGATTACAGGCATATGCCACCACACCTGGCTTATTTAAAGATTTTTATTGTGACAAAATGTAGATAAAGTTAAATTCACCATTTTAACTTCTCGAGTTTACAGATTTGTGGCATTAAGTACATTTTAACTGTTGCCCAACCCTCACTACTTCTCATCTCCAGGATGATTTCATCATCTCAAACTAAAACTCTGTCCCCATTAAATAACTTTCCATTAACCTCTCCCTCCAGCTCCTGGTAACGACTGTTCTACTTTTGGTCTCTATGGATTTGCCTATTCTAGGTTCCTCATAGAAGTGGAATCATATAATATTTGTTCTTCTGTGTCTGATTTATTTTACTTAGCATAATGTCACCAAGATTCATCCATATTGTAGCATGAATCAGAATCCCGTTGCTTTTTTTTTTTTTTTTTGCGGTACTGGGGATTGAACTCAGGGGCATTCTACCTCCGAGCTATACCCCCAGCCCTATTTTTTATTCTTTATTTTGAAACCGAGTCTCACTAAGTTTCGGAGTGCCTCACTAGGTAGCTGAGGCTGGCCGCGAACCCGGATCCTC
>PVLC010020222.1:15373-29699 GCA_004027655.1 Graphiurus murinus | reverse complement strand
AGCCGGGCGTGGTGGCGCACGCTTGTAATCCCAGCATTTGGGAGGCTGAGACCAGAGGATCCGGGTTCGCGGCCAGCCTCAGCTACCTAGTGAGGCCCTCCGCAACTTAGTGAGACTCGGTTTCAAAAATAAAGAATAAAAAATAGGGCTGGGGGAGTAGCTCGGAGGTAGAATGCCCCTGAGTTCAATCCCCAGTACCGCAAAAAAAAAAAAAAAAAAAAAAAAAAAGAAAGGATGGACTCTTATCTAAGATAACATTTCCTGGGAATGTAGCTTAGGCCTAGCATGTTCTGTCTGCATTTCTCGCTTTCTTTCAGAAGCAAAATGTTTTCAAGTGCTTTGCATTTTTATAGCTCTTTTTTTTCCCCCCAGAATAATTTAAAGACATCTCTTTGGGATTTAGAGAGGGTAAAGATGAGACATTTAGAAAGTGCATATTAGCAAAACAATTGTTTCTATTAGAGAAAAGAACTAGGGAAAGTAAAGTGAGAGGAGCTCAAAATCTGGGGGCACAGGACCACTTAGGAAAGCGCTGTAACAATGACCATTGGTAACCCGCTCTCCTTTCCCCAGAACAAGAGGCAGAGGAAGGGGACGAGGCAAGAGACGATTTGGCCCAGGTCGGCGGCCAGGGCGTCCTCCAAAATTCATCCGCTTGGAAATAACCAGCGAAAATGGGGAAAAGAGTGACGATGGGACACAGGTACTGGAGGGATGTAAGAGGTCCTCTGTAGATGCTTCTTTAGAGGATCATTGGATTCCAGAAGTTTGGGCTTAGCCTGAGCAACAAAGTGAGACCTTGTCTCTCAAAAAAAAATTTTTTTTTAAATAAGCAGCAATTCTAGCCAGGCGTGGTGGCACATGCTTGTAGTCCCAGTACTTGGGAGGCTGAGACAGAAGGATCACAGGTTTTCGGCCAGCCTCAGCTACTTAGTGAGGCCCTCCGCAACTCAGTGAGACCCTGTTTCAAAATAAAGAATAAAAATTAGGACTGGGGATATAGCTTAGAGGTAAAATGCCCTTGGGTTCTGTCCTCAGTACTATTAAAAAAAAAAAAATCCCTCTAATACTGATCTCTATTAAGGTAGGAAATAATTCCTGGTTATTGCAAATTTCAGGACTTGCTACATTTTCCCACAAAGGAACAGTTCGACGAGGCTGAACCAGCTACTCTGAATGGGCTGGATCAACCAGAACAGACCACTCTCCCAATCCCTCAGCTGCCACAGGAAACCCAGTCTTCTCTTGAGCACGAACCAGAGACTCACACCTTGCATCTGCAGCCACAGCATGAAGAGAGCATAGTGCCCACCCAGAGCACTTTGACAGCCGACGACATGCGCAGGGCCAAACGGATCCGAGTAAGTGGGACAGCGCGCTCCACTCAGAAGCCAGTCACCTGTCTTCCTCGCCAGCTTTTTTGGCACTTTGTCTTCCAGCCTATTCACTATTCACTTTGAAATCTTGCGTCTAGCCTATCACATGCTTGATTCCCTTATTTTGCAAGAAAATATTAACTATTTCTCAATGTCTCTATATCCCATGGCAGACTGGCCTGGCTGGTCCTAGATTCAATCAGTTTAGTAATAATGTGCAGAAACTTGAATTTTTGCAGCTCTTGGACTAGAATAGTTAAAATAGGATAGATTTCCATATCCCTAAACTCATAGATTAGAACTGGAAAACTAAGTATACTTGTTATAATTATTTATGTCTTCTTTTTTTTGGTGTTAGAGATCAGAACCAGGGCCTCCTACATGCTAGGCAAGCACTCTTCCACTGAACTACACCCCTAACCCTAATTATTTATATTTTAATCTAGGCTACTTGGTTCCAATTATATCTCTCAAGTTAATTGTGGGTAACTAAATTTGGTTATCTACAGTCTCTAAGTGGAGACTGGCAAGTGTCACTACTCGTCAAAGCAAAAGGACCTGTCACCAAGTTGGTGTGGCAGGTGTAGTCCACATACCTGGGGCAGCTTGAAGTGCAGCCGTGTACTCAGGAACTCGTCAGCATCTCCCTTGTGGGACCTGTGTCTTGGCTTTAGACCACGTGGTTGCAGAGCCCCCGTGACTTACAATTCAGATGTGTGTTTCTCTGATCATTTCACAGGCAGCATTTGAGCATGTAGAAAACAATATGGCTTTGTGCTTTGTCAGTGCAGACAAAAAGTAGTGACATAAATTCCATATTTGTGGCAGTTGCGTGTAAAAAGACTTTTAATTGGTATTTGATTTCTAGATGAAAGAGACTATACAAGTTTTAAATGGATGATTGTTTTAGCTTTTTTTTGTTTGTTCTTTTTTTCTTTTTTTCAAGATGATAAATCAGACTATATTTGGGGGGAGGGCATGGCAATGTCTATAGGGACCACTGGAATAGGGTCTTGCTGTGGGTGAGAAAGTTGGGCTCAACTCTCTCTTTTGCTCTTATTTGCCTATAGGCTAGAAAGGACCTTGAAAAATAGTCTAATCCATGCCTTCATGTAAAAACATATTTATGCATTGATAGCCACATGACAGCTTTGAAGGGCTCTAAGAATTCTGTGTCAAGTGAGGGTCCTGTAACTGCAACACGTAAGACTTTGGCTCAATCTATATTATTTCAAAAGGATCTGTAAACGTACATAAATATAGGCCAGAAAGATAAAAAGCTATGTACTTATATCTTCCCATCCATCATTCTGCTTTCTTTCCCCATCTGCATTTTTAATCTGCCAAATCACTGTCTTTTTTGCTCTGGCCATTCTGATATTTAACTAAGTCCAGAGAAATGCTTGCTAGGTTCTATTTTTTTTTTGCGGTACTAGGGTTTGAACCCAGGGGCATTCTACCTCTGAGCTACACCCCCAGCCCTATTTTTTATTCTTTATTTTGAAACAGGGTCTCACTAATTCAAAGACCAGCCTCACTAAGTAGCTGAGGCTGGCCACGAATCCTGATCCTCCTCCTGTCTCAGCCTCCCAAGTGCTGAGATTACAAGCATGCACCACCACGCTGGGCTCCTAGCCCTATTTTTTATTCCTTATTTTGAAACATGTTCTCAGTAAGTTGCAGAGAGCCTCACTAAGTAGATGAGACTGGCTGCGAGTTTTTTTTAAGGAAACATATCTAAAGCTCACATATGTAGTGAAGCAGTGGATGTGCAAGGATAGTCTTGTTGTAAGTGGACTTGTATTCGTGAAAGAGTCAGGGTATTGGTTTCAGTGCAGAGTTCCGTGTCAAAGCAAAAGCCACATACTTGGAGCTTTTGGTAGTCAGTCTTAGTTGAGCTATCCTGTTTTTTTCTCTCACACATTCTAAAAAGTAGGGCTATATATTTTTCATCATTTTTATCCAGATTGGTAATGACCAACTGAAGGGAAGTCTTCCAATCCAATTGGTAATTTAACTATTTTTCTCTCCTCTAATGCTGCCTGCTCAGTTGGAGCTGCAGGTAGGTTTGTTTCCTGTGTTTCACGTAACAGAATGTTATTTAAGTGTTTGCTTGATCTGCTGTTCTTTGCAACCTGTACTTACTAAATCCTGGTAGAAATCCCAATTTGGTTGCTTTAGTAAATTCAAATTAATGATGATTATAATTCATTTGCAAATAGATCAGTTGGTAAACTGGGGGCCGAAGATTCCTTCTAGGAATCTTAGGGGAAGACTAAATGATCTCCAAGGTCCCTTCCAGCTCTAAAACAATTTGAATGACTTATGGAGTGGTACCCAGTTTTAAATATATATTCAGCACTATCTAGGTAGAATAGAGCTTTCCCAAGAGCTCTGTCTCTAGAAGATGACAGTCTAAATTCAGAGTCAATACTAATGTAAGGTCATTTAGAGTTGTGTGTTAAATGTTAAAAGTACAGATTATAATTGCTCTAGGAACTTGGAAGAGTGAAAGACCAAATAAAGATGGAGGAGGCAGGGAATAATTCGTGGATGAGGGAAGTACTAAACTGATCCTAGAGAAAGAGAGAAAGAGGGACAGAGAAAGAGAGAAAGTCTCATCTCTTCTGGAAGGTTGACCATTCCAGAGTAGGGTGGCCAGAGGCCCAGACACAAGGATGTGCTTAGTGTCATCATGGGACAGTGGTGATAGTATAGAGTAATATGTTGGTCGGGTCTAGCTCACTGAAGGCTGTGAAAGCTGGGCAGAAAATAGACCGAAGAAACAAACAACAGACAGGCAAGATTGTTTGATTTCCTTTTAGCCTCAGGATCAAAATAGTATGAAAGTTGATCAATAATGTAGATTCCATGAACTATTAGTATCAAAAGTTAGAAACTTTTTTTTTTTTTTTTTTTTTTTTTTTTGCAGTACTGAGGATTGAACTCAGGGGCATTCTACCTCCGAGCTACACCCCCAGCCCTATTTTTTATTCTTTATTTTGAAACCGAGTCTCACTAGGTTGCGGAGTGCCTCACTAGGTAGCTGAGGCTGGCCGCGAACCCGGATCCTCTGGTCTCAGCCTCCCGAATGCTGGGATTACAAGCGTGTGCCACCACGCCCGGCTAAATTAGAAACATTTTAGAAACAAAGAATCTTAGAATTCATTGCGATGTTGTGAGTCACAGAATTTAGCAAAGAGACTATCTGGGCACCTTTGAACAGCTGATGTGCCATACAGTATGTGTGGTTCAATCACTGGGGCTCAGGAATCAGAAGCCCCATGATATGTGCTGCCTTTCCATTTGTCATGATACCTTTTAGAAAGTGGACCAGATGTGGCTCTCCCTTACAGCAGCTGCCTTAGAGCAGAGCTGGTGAGCAAGTGGGTCAAGGGGTGGGAAAAGTTCCAGCACTTTTCCTACCTTATAATATGAAGATCACAAGAATATCATTAGCTCAGAGAAACACAGGCCAGTTCTTGAGCATTCAGACAATGTGCAGGGCTCCATGAAAATTCAAGAGATGATAAGAGTTGTTGGTAGAACTGAGGAAGTGGGGCCAGGTGGCTGCTCAGTTTAAATCAAGTGTCTGAAGGTACTCATGCTAATCAGAAGTGACAGAAGACTGATTAGCATAATGGACCAAAAGCCACACTGAGTTCTGGATTCAGCAGCACCCTAGGAGAAGTGAAGCCCTCAGGGAACCATCAGCAACTGTTGTGCATTGTGCCTGTCCTTGGAAACTTGACTGAAGTTGGATAAAGGAAGTGATTCTCAGTCGTCTCAGTTGTGAATCATCTCTGGACCTCAGAATAGCATCTGTTTATCTGGCATCATTCCATAAAGCTTTGAAAGTAGACAAAATAGTAAGAGCTTTTATGTAAGATAAGTAATGTGTCCTGATAGAGTAAAAAGATTAGGTGACTGCTAAGTAGTATAAGGAAGTGAAAGCAAGCTCTGTGGCTTATTTAAAAGATTTGTTCTTAAAGATCTTTGTGGATACTATAGAAAAAACCTAGACATAATTTTTTGAGTGTCATTTGAAATATATATATATGTATATATTATCTCTATTTTTTTTTTCCAGTGGTACTGAGAATTGAAGCCAGGGCATTCTATCTCTGAACTACATCCCCAGCCTATTTTATTAATTTTTATTTGAAACAGGATTTCACTAATCTGTGGAGGGTCTCACTAAATTGCTAAGGCTGGCCATGAACCTATAATCCTTCTGTCTCAGCCTCCCAAGTACTGTAATTACAGGAATGCACCACCACACCAAACTTGAATATATTTTATTAACTTTCAAATTATTGTTGGACATTTCTGCTGGACATGGTGGTGCATGCCTGTAATCCCAGTACTTGGGGAGGCTGAGACTGAAGGATTGCAGATTTGAGGACAGCCTCAGCAAGTAGTGAGACTCTCAGCAACCTAGTGGGACTCTGTTACAAAAGAAAAATAAAGTAAGACTGGGAGTATAGCTCAGAGATAGAATGCCCCTGGGTTCAATTCCCAGCACCCCCCCCCACATACACACTCACACTTACACATACACACACACACACATACACACATAATTATTATTAGACGTGTTTGATGGGCTAAGCAGTTTTTTGGTTGTTTTTTTTTTTTTTTTTTTTTTTTTTTTGCGGTACTGGGAACCAAGCTATACCCCCAGCCCTATTTTTTATTCTTTATTTTGAAACAGGGTCTCACTAAATTGCGGAGTGCCTCACTAGGTAGCTGAGGTTGGCCGTGAACTCGGATCCTCTGGTCTCAGCCTCCCAAATGCTGGGATTACAAGCGCGCGCCACCATGCCTGGCTCTAAGCAATTTCTTAAGGGATCTAGATATAAAAGTGAATAAAACAGAATATCTCCCTACTCCCCCAAGCAGCCTCAGTTAACTTAAGAAGACAGCAGAATTCTATTTACCCATTCAAGATAAATGAGTAGATAGCATCTTAAAAATCTCTCTTCTAGTCCTGTTAGAGAAAGCCTAAAAGGCATTTTTTTTTGTTGTTACATGAAATGAACTATGTTCAGAAATTTCAGTAAATCAAAGATAAATGTTTCACTCTGTCCCCCAAATGATCTCACATTAATTTAGAAGTTGCTGCTGAATAATTAAGAGTTAAAGTGTTCTCTATACTTTCTTCATTGCACAAGCAGTGCATTAACATCCCCATTGGTCCTCCAGTAACTATTCTCTGATGCTACATGGGCATGTCCCTGCATAGGTATAATTTTTGAGAGATTCTTTCCCCCTTAAAGCTACCTAGAACTTTCCCTTGGTGTTTTGAAGAATTTAAGAATGAGTCTTCATTATAGCACAACTACATATTGATTCTGTATTCTCAGTGTGAAAGATGGTTCTGTGGCTCTGCTCCCAGTGGAGCATGAGATGATTTTATAGCAGTTGTGATGAATTTGCTTGGAGTATCCATCTTCTCTCACTTGGATTCCCCCTAATAATTGCATGAATTTACAAGAATTAGCCAATCAGCATTACAAGTGCAATCTGTGACTGAAAAGAGAGAGAAAGAAAGAAATTGACCTGTCTAGACAGGAAGCACAACAATAAACTTAACTTTGTTAGTGTGGTGTAATAACCAGTAGAACTAACTGGCTGCCTTGGGAACTTGGCCTCTGCATTTCCCAAGTAGGAAGTGATATATTCTGTTTATGATGTCTGCTCGTGGGTAATGTCTCATGAACAAGCACATTCACATAAACCCACATTCTTCATTTCTTTTTCAGCTCTTGTCTTAAATTGAGATCTATAATTTACATGGCTTAAAATTTACCATAATATTATATATGGATATATATAGTGATAACTGGGGATTGAACCCAGGGTCTATTGCATGATATAGGCAAGCTCTCTACTGTTGATACACACCCTGAATCGTAAAATTCCACCCTTTTAAAGTAGTTTTTAGGATATTCCTTAAGTTGTGCAACTAACCACTATAACTATATGTATATAAATGTGTGGTATATATATACATATATACATAATCGCTATAATTCCAGGACATTTTTGTTACTCCAAATCCATTCCTCCCCCCTGCTCCCCTCCCCCTTCATGTTCCTGGCAAGGAATAGCTATCATTCAGTTCTTTTTAGTATTTTTTTTTTTTTGCTAGAGATTTTAATTAAGCTTCAGATTCTTTCTTATCAAGGACTTCAGGAAATAATATTTGGCTGCCTTGCTCCAACCTCATTCATGCATGTATGACTTCTTCCCCCAAGTCTTTTTTCCAAATCTCCAATCTTTATCTTGTTCCACTCTGGGGTTTGTTTTCTTACACAAGTCTTCTACTGGGAATGCGTTTTTGAATGCCACTTACATCCTTTCAGAAGAAAACATATATACATAGATATAAAATGAAACACACAAGATTTTTCTTTTCATAATAAGCTTTTTCAGGGATGGCTTCATTTTCAGCATTTTCACCAGAAAAGTCTTCTTCCTGCTGTGTGTTCTAGAGTTTAGCTTCTCTGGGGAGTGTGTGATTGCAGGGGTCATCATCTCTCCCTATGGAAGCATGATCCACTTACACTCTCAATTTCCTCACTACATAATTGTATTTGTGTATGTCTTTCAGAATGCAGCGCTCCAGCATCTGTTTATTCGGAAGTCCTTCCGGCCTTTTAAGTGTTTGCAGTGTGGGAAGGCCTTCCGAGAAAAGGACAAATTGGACCAACACTTGCGCTTCCATGGGCGGGAGGGGAACTGCCCGCTGACCTGTGACCTCTGTAACAAGGGCTTCATCAGCAGTGCTTCCTTGGAGAGCCACATGAAGCTCCACTCGGACCAGAAGACTTACTCTTGCATTTTTTGCCCAGAATCCTTTGACCGCCTTGATTTGTTGAAAGATCATGTGGCCATTCATATCAACGATGGCTACTTCACCTGCCCAACATGTAAGAAAAGATTCCCAGATTTTATCCAGGTGAGTGTGACTGAGATTCATATCTGCTTTCTTCTTTAATGAAAAAGAAATTCTGTTTTTGGAAAATGGAAACTGCTTACCCCCTTACAATTGTAAACAGTTTTACAATTGAAAACAATATTTTTTCAATTAAACTACTTTTGATAAACAAGAGTATTATGGTCCTTAATTGTTTGGATCAGACATATTATGGTCCTTAATTGTTCGAATCAGACATTGGTGTGTGTATATATATATATATATATACATATATACATAATCACTATAATTCCAGGACATTTTTGTTACTCCAAATCCATTCCTCCCCCCTGCTCCCCTCCCCCTTCATGTTCCTGGCAAGGAATAGCTATCATTCAGTTCTTTTTAGTATTTTTTTTTTTTGCTAGAGATTTTAATTAAGCTTCAGATTCTTTCTTATCAAGGACTTCAGGAAATAATATTTGGCTGCCTTGTTCCAACCTCATTCATGCATGTATGACTTCTTCCCCCAAGTCTTTTTTCCAAATCTCCAATCTTTATCTTGTTCCACTCTGGGGTTTGTTTTCTTACGCAAATATATATTTTAAAAAATATATAAAAACATATTTATATATAAATTATTATATATAATATATAATTATATATAAATTTATACATATAAATTATTATTTATATATAAATATGTACACAATATATACATATTTATATATATATAAAAATATGTATATATTGTGTGTGTATGTGTGTGGCACTGGGGATTGAACTATTGAACTCAGGGGCATTCTACCTCCGAGTTATACCCCCAGTCCTATTTTTTCTTCTTTATTTTGAAACAGGGTCTCACTAAGTTGCAGAGAGCCTTACTAAGTAGCTGAGGCTAGCAATGAACCCGGATCCTCCAGTCTCAGCCTCCCAAGTACTGGGATTACAAGCGTGCGCCACCACACCTGGCAGAAATTGGTATTTAAACATTTAAGTTAAATTACAAGTAATGAACATCTAGATCTGATTATAATTTCTAAAAAACCTATTGTAATTCTTGTCAATATCTGTTACTTATAAAATATAGAGAAGCTATAAAAGATATATTCCCATTGCCAGGGTTAGAGACAACTCCTTACCACTGTGGTTTCTTATCTTGATTTAGTAAGGTCATGAATTTTCAAAGGGGGAAATAAGAGAAAGTATATTAATGTGTAAATAGACTTTTGTATCAAATACTGACTGTCTCCTGGTAGTATTATTGTTTGTTGGAGAAAAATGGATACAGGTGAATTCTAAAATATATGTGATTTTAAGTGTTAATATTTTTATGCTAGTCAGTGAATAATTAAATACTTCATAAAAATACTTTTAAGCCGGGTGTGGTGGTGCACGCTTCTAATCCCAGCATTTGGGAGGCTGAGACTGGAGGATCTGGGTTCGCGGCCAGCCTCAGCTACCTAGTGAGGTATTCCACAAATTAGTGAGACCATGTTTCAAAATAAAGAATAAAAAATAGGGCTGGGGGTGTAGCTCAGAGGTAGAATGCCCCTGAGTTCAATCCCCAATACCTCAAAAAAAAAAAAAAAAAAAAAAAAAAAAAGTTACCAAAGCCAAAGGAGAATAGTATTTAATTTTTTTGTTTTTATTTTTGCAGTACTAGTGATTGAACCCAGGGACATTGTACCTCCAAATTACACCCCCAGCCCTATTTTTATATTATATTATATTTTATTTATTTACTTTTTACCATACTGGGGATTGAACCCAGGGTCATTCTACCTCTGAGCTATACCCTCAGCCCTATTTTTATTTTTGAAATAGGGTCTCACAGAGTTGTGGAGGGTCTCACTAAGTAGCAGAGGCTGGCCGTGAACCTGCGATACTCCTGTTTTAGCCTCTCAAGTACTGGGATTACAAGCGTGCGCCACCACGCCCGGCTTAATTATAGTTTTACTAGTGTTGAGAGTCTAGGAAATGTTCTCACTTCACTCATACAACTAGAAAGGTTGCTAAGGCAGAATTTTATGGTAAGAGGAAATCCAAAAATAATATTGTTTAATTCATGTTAACTACAAGTAGAATAAGTCCCAATTAAGGAGAAATGACACTACTGTTATAATTATAGATGGTTATTTTCTATACCATCTAATTCATGTCTTTGTGTGTGTGTATGTGTGTGGTACTTGAAATTGAACCCAGGGACATTCTATCTCCAAGTTACACCGCCAGCGCCCCCACCCCCTTTTTGTGGTACTGGGAATTGAACCCAGGGGCATTCTCTCTCTGAGCTGCATCTCCCAACTCTATTTTTATTAATTAAACAAACGTACTTTGGGTGGAACCCAGGGGCCTTCTACTTCCAGGCTATACCCCCAGTCCTATTTTATTTTTATTTGGAAACAGGGTCTCGCTGAGTTGCTCAGAGCCTTTCTACGTTGCTGAGCTGGCTTCCAACCTGTGATTCTTTTGTCTCAACCTCCCATGTACTGGGATTATAGGCATGGGCTGCCACATACCGGCTTTTTATATTTTATTTTTTAAAAAAAATTTTTTTTGGTGGTACTGGTGATTGTACCCAGGGCATTCTACCTCTGAGCTACATCCCCAGCCATATTTTATTTTTATTTTGAAACAAGGTCTCACTAAGTTGAAGAGAGTCTCACTACTTGCTGAGCTTGTCCTTGAACCTGCGATCCTCCTGGCTCGGCCTCCCAAGTACTGGGTTTACAGGTGTGCATCACCATGCCTAGCTATATTTTATTTTGAAACAGAGTTTCACTAAATTGCTGAGGGCCTCGCTAAATTGCCGAGGCTGGCCTTGAAACTGCAATCCTCTTGTCTCAGCATCCCAAGTACTCGAATTATAGGTGTGCACCACCATGCTCAGCTTACTTTTTTTTTTTTTTGGAACTGGCAACTGAGGCCAGGGACATTCTACCTCTGAGCTACACCCTCGCCCCTATATATTTTTTTAAATTTATTTTGAAACAGAGTTTCACTAAGTTGCTAAAGGCCTCACTAAGTAGCTGAGGCTGGCCTCGAACTGGGATCCTTTGGTCTCAGCCTCCCAAGTACTGGGATTACAAGCGTGCACCACCACACCCAGCCTCAGCTTACTTTTTGTTTTTGAAACAAGATTTTACTGTATCACCTAGATTGTCCTCAAATCTGCATCCTCTTGCCTCAGCCTCAGCCTCGCAAGTACTGGATGACAAATCTGCATCCTCCTGCCTCAGCCTCTCAAGTACTGCCATGGCAGGCGTATGCTACCACACCCAACTAATTCATGTCTTCAGTCCTTTAGAACCTGATTTATTTGTTTGCTGGAGATCGGACCCAGGGCCACTCTTCCACTTGAGCTATATCCAAGCTCTCCAAAACCTGATTTTATAGAAGGATGTAAAAGGATGTGTTTCTAAAAGCGGCTAGACTGCTTCACTATATTGAAGGCAGAGAAAGGCCAGGAAGAATTATTTTTTGTCTTCCTGTAGACAATACTTAGCAAGATTCACTTAAACCGAAAGGAACCCTAATCGGGCACTGAGTGATCAGGGCTTTGAGAAAGCACTTGAAGCACTCTTCAAGTCATCTGGGAGGTTAAAATTTGTAAGGCTTTCTGGCTACTTGATTTGTTTCTTTGTGACAGGGACAATTTGTGGTATTGAGGCCAATTTTCACATCTGATTGGATGACCTGGCAGGTTGATGAAAACCCATGCTGGTGCACTGGCTCCCTCTAGCGTTGAGAGCTGCCTCTGCTCATTTCCTTTGTGCCCAAGGGCCTGAGTTTTCTCCCTTCCTTATTGCCAGGTGAAAAAACACGTGCGCAGCTTCCACTCAGAAAAGATCTACCAGTGCACAGAATGTGACAAGGCCTTTTGTCGCCCCGACAAACTGCGACTGCATATGCTCCGGCATTCAGACCGCAAAGACTTCCTGTGTTCTACCTGTGGGAAGCAGTTTAAGGTATGGCGTCAACACAGCCAGAGGTGTGGCACCCATGGTCTCTAGCATTATATGAAGTTAAGGGTACATTTCCGTGCATTCCATCAGTTTATCACCCACTTAGGGAATACTGGGCTTGATGTGAATTTTGGGCTTCACATTTGACATAGTTATAAAAATAAGGGAAAAACTTATCTTACTTGAACTCTCAAAATAATTAATTTGCTGGGCGTGGTGACACACACTTGTAATCCCAGTACTTGGGAAGCTGAGACCAGAGGATCCAGGTTCCCAGCCAGCCTAAGCTACTTAGTGAGGCCTTCCGCAACTTAGTGAGACTCTGTTTCAAAATAAAGAATAAAAAATAGGACTGGGGGTGTAGTTCAGAGGTAGAATGCTCCTGGGTTCAATCCCTAGTACCGCAGGGGGGGAAAAAAAAAAAAGAAAGAAAGAAATAGGGCTGGGGGTGTAGCCCGGAGGTAGAATACCCCTGGATTCAATCCCCAGTACTGCAAAAATAATTAAATAAATAGATAAAAATAATTAATTCAAATCCTTAAACAAATTGACTAATAATGCATGTTCTAAAATAATCCAACTATATAATGACAAGTAGAACTAAATTGCTCTTGAGGAATTCCTAGGACACCAATATATTTACCTACCCTTCGAATCAAGAGATTTTATTAAGCACTTATTAAGAGCCTGAAATTGAGTCCCACAGGCAGCAGAATTCTCATCTGGTGGGGAATGCAAAGAGCACCGAGGACTAGACCACTTTGGAGAAGGTTGATGATTTCAAGGATTAAAATAAAAAATAAGTCTCAGTAACTTGCCTGGAATTTAGAAGAAGCCAAGGAAAAGCCTGCAGGAGATGCAGAGATAAGAATTACATAAATAAATGGGAAAACAGTAATATATGCATTGTGAGGTAATCAGGTGATTCTGCAGAAATGTCATTGAGAGACACTCTACTGAATGTGATTGTAGGTCATACTGTCATAGAAACTGGAGAAGAATCAGAAGTAGATTCTTAGCCAGGCCTGGTGGTGCATACCTGTGACCCCAGGACTTGGGAGGCCAGCAGGAGGGTTATAGGTTCAAGGCCAGCCTCAGCAACTTAGTAGGACTACCAGCAACCTAGGGAAACCCCCCCGTTTCAAAACAAAAAATAGGACTGGGGATGTAGCTCAGAGGTAGAATGCCCCTGAGTTCAATCCCCAGTAACACACACACACACACACACACACACACACACACACACACACACACAGATTCTTAGGAACCAGGGGTGTATTTGTGTGGAATGTGAAGATGTTAAAGAGAGATAGAAGCCGGGCGTGGTGGCGCACGCTTGTAATTCCAGCATTCGGGAGGCTGAGACCGGAGGATCTGGGTTCGCAGCCACCCTCAGCTACCTAGTGAGGCACTCCGCAACTTAGTGAGACTCGGTTTCAAAATAAAGAATAAAAAAATAGGGCTGGGGGTGTAGCTCGGAGGTAGAACGCCCCTGATTTCAATCCTCAGTACCGAAAAAAAAAAAAAAAAATAGGGCTGGGGATATAGCTCGGAGGTAGAATGCCCCTGAGTTCAATTCCCAGTACCGCCAAAAAAAAAAAAAGAGAGAGATAGAAAATAATTTTCAAAGCTTACCTTTTGTGGTATGTGCATTACAGAATATAATTTCAGTGGCTTTCAATATATAGTAGCATGATTTAGAACTTTAGGGAACTCCAGTGTGTCTGGGTCTCTTCTCTCTCTTTCTTCCAGGGCTTTATGCATGCTAAGCATGGACTCTACTTTGAGCTACACCCTCAGTCTCGTAAAAATTGTTTTTATATAAAAGGATCCTTAGCTTGTGATGTTAACTAAGTACTTCTTTTTTTTTTTTTTGCGGTACTGGGGATTGAACTCAGGGGCATTCTACCTCCGAGCTATACCCCCAGCCCTATTTTTTATTCTTTATTTTGAAACAGGGTCTCACTAAGTTGCGGAGTGCCTCACTAGGTAGCTGAGGCTGGCCGCGAACCCGGATCCTCCGGTCTCAGCCTCCCAAATGCTGGGATTACAAGCGTGCG
>PVLC010020221.1:0-21379 GCA_004027655.1 Graphiurus murinus | reverse complement strand
TAATCCCAGGACGTGGGAGACTGAGACCCGGATCCCAGGTTCAAGGCTAGCCTCTGCAACTTAGTGAGACTATGTTTCAAAATAAAATAGGGCCTGTAGCTGTAGCTCAGAGGTAGAGTGCCTGATGTTATTTCTTATTTGGAAACAGGGTTTCATTAGGTTGATGAGACTCACTACCTGTTGAGGCTGTTCTTGAACCTGTGATCCTCCTATCTCAGTCTCCCAAGTACTGGGATTACAAGCATACACCACCACACCAGGCTTACTTTTTATTTTGAAACAGGGTTTCACAAGTTGCTCAGAACCTCATAAAGTTGCTGAGGATAGCTTTGAACCTGCGATCCTCTTGTCTCAGCCTCGCAAGTACTGGGACTACAGGTGCTTGCCACCACACCTGTGCTAGGCATTTCACCAACATTTTTTTTTTCTTTTTTCGGTACTAGGGATTGAACCCAGGGGCATTTGGCTTCTGAGCTATACCCCTAACCCTATTTTCTAAACCTTTATTTGGAAACAGGATCTCACTAAGTAGCTGAGGCTGGCTGTGAACCTCCTGTCTCAGCCTCCCAAGTACTGGGATTACATGCGTATGCCACCACGCTTGGCTGGGGTTAGTTTTCATTGTTGGCTACAGGAAGGCAGTGCCGGGAGTGGCCGCGGTCATGTCCTCTGTTGGACAGGCGCTTAGCTCTCTGGGCTGTGTGTTGGAGCGGAGTTGGGGCTGGGCCTTTAGCATGTCCCTCTGAACGTGGTACTAGTTCACATCCCAGGGGTGTGAGCTAGCAAGAGGATAGAGGGAGGAGGGGCACGGGTGCACCCTGCGGGGGGAGGGGTACAAGGTGGTGATGCCGGGAGTGGGTGGCAGCCTGACCCTTCCAGATGAGGGAGCGGGCCTCCACAGGAGCAAGTGCACACCTGTAATCCCAGGACCTGGGAGGCCGAGATAGGAGGAGGGCAGGTTAGAGGACAGCCTCAGCAACTTAGCGAGACTCCGTTTCAAAATACATAAATAAGGCTGGTGGAGGTAGCGTGAGGTAGAATGCCTCTGAGTTCAATCCTCAGTATCAGCAGAAAAAAAAAAAAGGAGGGTGAAGCCAGTGTGCTGGGCTGCGCAGGCTGGGGCGGGCAGAGCAGTGCGGAGAGGGCTGCCCCAAGCCAGCATGCGCAGCGCCGCCACTGCACAGCAGCGCCCCGGCCGCCGGCCTCTCCGTCCTGCTCAGCCTTCTCTTCCAGATAGCACTGCAGAGGGCTGACAGCGTCTCTGTCTCTGCAGACTGCGAAGGTATTCCTCTAGTCCGGTGTGTGCTCATAACTTTATGTGAGCACCCCTCGGTTATGTTGACACCTACACACATGCAGTCGTGTCGTGTCATGTCATGTCTGGTTTTGAGTCGTGACTTCTCCCTGCTGTGTTCAGCTGCATTCTTCTTGGAGTGAGCTCTGGCTGGTGTTTATGAGTTGAGTTCATGGGAGGAGTGGACTGTGCACGCCAGTCCCCTGGGCTTGCGGTAAGCATATGATTTACTCCATTTTTGGGAAAATGTTTCGTCATGGACTTCAGAAGATTCCCAGAAGTAAAGGCGGTAGAAAATGGTAAGTCAGCATGGTGGTGCACACCTAGAATCTCAGTACTTGGGAAGCTCAGACAGGAGGATCACAGATTCAAGGCCAGCCTGGGCAATTTAGCAAGGTCCTGCCTAAAAATTAAACAAAATTTACAAAGGGCTGCAGGTGTAGCTTGGAGGTAGAATGCTCCTGGCTTCAGTCCCCAGTGCCATTCTCTCTCTCTCTCTCTCTCTCTCTCTCACACACACACACACACACACACACACACAAACACAAACACACAAACGAGCTGAGCATAGTGGCGCACGCTTGTAATCCCAGTACTTGAGGCTGAGATGAGAGGATCACAGGTTCAAGGACAGTCTCAGCAAGTAGAGAGACTCTTGTCAACCTAGTGAGACCTTGTTTCAAAATCAAAATAAAAAATAGGGCTGGGGGTGTAGCTTGAAGGTAGAATGCCCCGAGTTCAATCCCAAGTACCCCCCCCCACACACACACACAAATAATAAAATAGGGCTGGGGATATAGCTTGGAGATGGAATGATCCCAGGTTCGATCCCTGGTACCACAATAAAAATAAATAAATAAATAAATAAACAGGAAAAAGAAAAAAAGAATGTTTTCTGCACTCTTTTAAGAGGTAGCGGTGTATGGCCAGTGCTGTTTTACCTGCCCCTCCTCGTCCCCTCCTGGACTACTCTGAATTATGTCCCAGACTCCATGTGATTTCAGCGTGAGTGCTTGAGTGTAGAGCTCTAGAAGATCCCAAGCCGCAAAACCACACCAAGCCAGCGTTTGCATAGCATCCTCAGTTGGCAGGGCGTGTCTTGCCCGGTGGCTGCCTGGGAGCCCAGCCCCGCTCCAGGAGGTGGATCTGGAGGCTCTGCTTACTCTCTCTGGGTGCGTGGGGGGGGGGTGCTGGGGGGGGCAGGGGCATTCTACCTCTGAGCTACACCCCAACTATTTTATTTTTTAATTTGAAACAGAAAACAGGGCCTTGCTATATTGCTGAGGCTGTCCTCCAACCTGCAATCCTCCTGTCTCAGCCTCCCAAGTATTGGGATTACAGGTTTGTACCACCACACCCAGCTTCTTGGTTCTTTTTAAGTCAAACCAGCATATTGGAGTAAATATCAGAAGCTCACAGGGTCTTTTTTCTGAACCAGCTCTGATAAGAACATGTCATTCAAAGCCAGGTATGGTGGCGCACGCCTGCAGTCCCAGTACTTGGGAAGCTGTGACAGGATCACAGGTTTGAGGCTAGCATAGGTTAACTTAGGCCCCTATTTAAAAGGAGCCTAAGTGGAGCTCAGCAGTAGAATGCCCCTGGATTCAGCACCCAGCGCCCCCACAGCATGACCCCCACACCGGCAGAAGCAACAGGCTCTGGCCTAGTTCTTCCATCCATCTCTTTTTTCTTTCTTTTTTTTTTTTTTTTGTGGTACTGGAGATTGAACTCAGGGACATTCTACCTCCGAGCTATACCCCCAGCCCTATTTTTTATTCTTTATTTTGAAACAGGGTCTCACTAAGTTGCAGAGGGCCTCACTAAGCAGCTGAGGCTGGCCACGAACCTAGATCCTCCGGTCTTCACCTCCCAAATGCTGGGATTACAAGTGTGCACCACCACGCCCAGCATCCATCTCCTTCTGGGGAGGACAGGGTGGAGGCCAGCTCGACTGAGCAGCTGAGGAGTCTGCAGAAGAGATGTTACCAAGTCTCTGACGTTGGTACAGTTAGACAGTTTCTCTGCCTAAGACCAAAATACTGCATTCCTACATGTGGGTGGGTAGTTAAATTATGAAATGCATATTTTTATTCTGTGAAAACATTCGGACGGGCCTTTAAAAGTCATGGAACTGGGTTGTAGACATTTGCCAACAAAGGAAAGGAAGAAGTTGTGATCTGTTCTGGGGAGAGTTTGGCAACCACACCCATCTACCTGTGAGGTCCGAGGCCAGGTGTTTGCTTCGGTTCTCAGTGGTGGCCAGACGCCTGAAGTCTCTTCATCTCCTGCCTCGGTGGCCGGCGGAAGGAACCCCGTGGGTGCCGGGCGCGGGCAGCACGGGGCTACGGGCAGCAGGCCAGGTGGTCCGGGTGCTGCTCTGTGGCTCCTGAAGGCGGAGGCTGCATGGGAACAAGGGCATGGCCTCATCTCCCTGCGGTGGCACCTCGGGGGTGGGTGATGCACCGACTGGACCCCTGCTGGCTCCTCTCACTCCCAGACTGTGGCCACTGGCGAGCTGTGGGCAGAATGTGGTAGGCTCTTGGGCATCCCTCAGCGTCCAGACGGCAGCAGCTTAGCGAGACCCTGTTTCAAAATAAAAAAATACTTTGGAAACAGTCTCGCTAAGTTGTAGAGGACCTCACTACATTGCTGAGGCTGGCCTTGAACCTGCAATCGTCCTGTCTCAGCCTCTCAAGGACTGGGATTACAAGTGTGCGCCACCATGCTTGTTTTTTTTTATTTTTTATTTTAAGACAGGGTCTTGCTAAGTTGCTGAGGCGAGCCTGGAACCTGCCGCCCTTCAGTCTCCACCTCCCCAGGACTGGGACTACAGGTGCAGGCTTCCTTCCTGCAGTGTTTGGAGGCAGGGTCTCCTCGTGTTTGCTCCCGGCTGGTCCTCCCTCCTCCCTCCCCAGCGGCTGGGGTTGCAGTGCAGCCCCTGACCTGCTCTTGGAGGTCAGGGGTCCTGTGTCTAGGCCTCTGAGCTGCCCTCGGGGACCACTTTGAGTAGTTTCAGGGGAACCTCGTTCCTTCCCTTCCAGGCAGCACTCCATGTGTGGAGTGTTGGCCCTCTCTCTCTCTCTCTTTTTTTTTTTTTTTTTTGCGGTACTGGGAATGGAACCCGGGGCATTCTACCTCTGAGCTATACCCCTAGTCCTATTTTTTATTCTTTTATTTATTTATTTATTTTTTTGCGGTACTGGGGATTGAACTCAGGGGCATTCTACCTCCGAGCTACACCCCCAGCCCTATTTTTTATTCTTTATTTTGAAACCGAGTCTCACTAAGTTGCAGAAGCCCTCATTAGGTAGCTGAGGCTGGCCGCGAACCCGGATCCTCCGGTCTCAGCCTCCCGAATGCTGGGATTACAAGCGTGCGCCACCACACCCGGCTTATTCTTTTATTTTGAAACAGGGTCTAAGTTGCAAAGGGCCTCATTAAGTAGCTGAGACTGGCCTCGGACCCAGATCCTCCAGTTTTAGCCTCCCAAATACTGGGATTACAAGCCTATGCCCCACGCCAGCCTGGCCCTTTTTCTTAACCTCTTATCCCCCGTTATCCACCTCTTTGCCTTCAGAGCTCTGCCCTCTGGCTCATTTCCTCCACTATCTCTGACCTTTTGCTCTTCTGCTCTTTCTGTACTGGGGATTGAACCAGGAGCTTTCTACCTCTCTGGTCCTCCTGTCTCAGTGTGCCAAGTACAATACCTTCCCTCAAGCTGCAGGCTCCTGTCCCAGGGGGGTGGACAGACTGCATCCAGAGGTGGCCGTTTGTCAGGAAGCCCTGGGGTGGGGGATGTGGGGCTGCAGAGGTCACCTGACTGACGAGTGCTGTGGTTCTCACATGAGCAGCCCACAGAGGTTTCCTTTGGGCAGAACATAAGCCTCTCACACCAGTGGATGTGAGGAAGCCTCCTGCACCTCCAAGGTCAGGCGGCCAGTCTGACCGCATTCTACCCTGCAGGAGACTAGAGGAGCCGGCACTCCTGGGAACCCAAGCATCCCTTCAGAAGCAGGGGGAGGGGCATGGCGAGTAGAGTGGGTCAGGAGAGCCTCCCCAGAGGGGCGGGGCCCTGGAATAGGATTCCGGGTGGGGTGGGGTGGGGTGGCCGGGGCGGGGCCCTGGTGCTTATCATCAGAGTACCTGTGGGAACGCCTGGCCTGCTGGATGGGTGGAGTGTGTGCCAGGTGAGTCAGTCCCAGTACAGCTCTGCCCCAGGGGCCACAGGTGCTCACTGGTTCCTGGCTCCTGGGAAGGGTGACACTTGCGTCACTGCAGTGGAGGTATTTTGAGTGGGTTTGGGTGTTTGAGTGTTTGATGTGGTTTCACTGCACAACCAGACAGGATGTTCCCTTTTTTTTTTTTTTTTTTTTCCTCAGTTGTACTGGGGATTGGACCCAGGGGCTTTCAACCTTTGAGCCGTAGCCCTTTTTATTTTTTATTTTGAAAGATGGTCTCACTAAGTTGCTGAGGCTGGCCTCAAACCTGCGGTCTTCCTGTCTCCGCCTCTCAAGTCCTGGGATTACTGGCGTGCTCTGCCGCGCAGGCTTCTGACTTTGTTTACTGCGTCCTCCTCCGTGTGCCGTAGAACCCTGGCTGCTGTCACCCTCGGGGCAGCGTGTGAGGCTGCTGTCCTGGCCTCTCCTTGCAGGCAGGCACTGCGGTGGTGCAGGGCGGGTGGGGGCAGATTGTGGCAGCAGCCCCAGAGCGGGCCAGCTCACCACAGCTCGCCTGCGTCGCCACGCTTGGAGTTTGATGTCCACGTGTACTTTCCCAAGGAATTGGCTTTTTTTTTTTTTTTCTTTATCCTATACTGGTTTCAGATTACAAGGACTGGGTCTGGGTTCCTGCTGATAAATTGAGTTTCCAAGTTTGGGGCCAGGGTGATGAGGAATGCGGAGCCCTCGTGGGACATTGTCAGTGCACGCTGGGTCCTGTGTGCGCCTTTCTCTGGCTGCAGCCGCCCTGCTCGGAGGCCTGGAGCTGGCCAGCGGCCAGGCTGGCGTCAGAGCCCCGGCCTATCCTCTGTCTCCTTCCTGCCAGGCCCAGCTGCACTGAGCCTCTGCCCACCCCGCACGTGCCGCTCCCGCCCATCTGACCCCACCGCCTGGACGTGTGTTCCAGCTCGGCTGCCCTTGTGCCTGCCACGTGGAGTCCTGCCCGAGCTGTCTAGGGAGAGAGCACAGCAGGAGCCGGGCGCGGTGGCGCATGTCTACCATCCCAGCACTGGGGAGGCTGAGGCAGGAGGATCGCAGGTTCACGGCCAGCCTCCAGTGTGGATCTTGGGACCATCCATGTGCAGTCTGTACCCAGGCGGAGAGTGACGGGCGGAACTGCTTTCTTCTTGGCCCGACTTCTGTTTTTTGGAACATTGTCTTCAAATCTGAAACAGGAGCAGAAGCTTTTTTTGTTTTCATAGTACTGGAGATTGAACCCGGGACATTCTACCTCCAAGCTACACCCCTGGCCCTATTTTTTATTTTTAGTTTGAAGCAGGGTCTCACTAGGTTGATGAGAGTCTCACTACTTGCTGAGACTGTCCTCCAAACTGCAATCCTTCTGTCTCAGCCTCCCAAGTATTGGGATTACAGGCATGCACCCACACACCCAGCTGGAAGTGTTTTTTAGAATATGGTTTGCAGGAGTGGAGACAGCACTCAGGGCATTCGGGTTTATTCTTCAGCCACCAAACACGCAGAGGCTGTCTGGGCAGGCACCATGTAAGAGACGGCATGGCGCTGCCCCAGGGCCGGCCCCCAGGCAGAGGTGTGTGCCTTCCTCCTGCCTGCCCCTCGCGGCTCCCGTCCTCAGTTGAGGGGCGAGTGCTAGCTTGACTGGAGAGGCTCATTTCTCATCTCCAGCCAGAGCAGTGCTCCTCAGGTGCTACCTGCACGCCTGTGATCCATGGGTTTCCCCGGCGGGGCGGGCGGGCTCGTCCCCAGCTCCCCGAGCTCCTTGCCTGCAGCTCACCAGGCACGGCCCTCTGTCCTGGACATAGCTGTCCACCGCGTCAGCCGCAGCAGTGAGATGCATCCCAGGCCTGGTCCCTGCTGCAGGGGAGGCCACCACACCTGGCCTCCCTCAGCCCCTTCTAAGTCCCTGGGTCGCTGGTTTTCCTCCCAGTCCCTTTTTCCTGCTGTCAGAGGTAGGAGGGGGGACAGCTGGGGTGTGGGGTACAGGGGAGGCACCATCTGAAAGCACGTCTGCTCTTGCCCCCTGCTGCGGACGCCCAGTGACCCCAGAGGCCCCGCCTCCGCCAGGAGGCCCTGCTGCCTGCGCCCGCCCGGTGTGGGCTGCTGCTCCAGTGCCGTCCTGCGCTCCTGTGCCAGGGCCCGCCCCGTGCTCCACTCCACCCCTGGTGCCTTGCGAGCAGGAACCTGCAGCTGCCTCTGTAGCCCAGGTTCAGGCTTCAGGAAGCTCAAGGGGGTGAGGGTGAGGGGCTCCAGCCCCGCTCGGGGAGTGGGAGGGAGGGCCCAGCGGCGCCACGTGTCACCCTCGCTGTGTTTGTCACACACAGAAGGCGTGATGTCTCTTGGCTTGGAGCCTCCTTTCTGTGATCTCTTCTTTTTTCTTTTTGGTGGTACTGTGGATTGAGCCCAGGGACATTCGACCTCTGGGCTACACCCCAACCCTATTTTATCTATCTATCTATCATCTATTTTTGGTGGTACTGGGGAGGAATTCATGGGCCTTCTACCTCCAGGCTATACCCCTAGACCTATTTTTATTTTTTATTTGGAAACAAGGTCTCACTAAGTTGCTGGGGCTGGCCAGGAACCTGTGATCCTCCTGTCTCAGCCTCCCATGTACTGGGATTATAGGGGTGTGTCGCCACGCCCAGCTTTCCTTTCATTTCTTTCGGGATCCAGGTGTGTGGCCACAGCAGCATGTGCACTTCCCAGGCATGGTGCCTGCCCAGACAGCCTCTGCGTGTTTGGTGGTTTTTTTTTTTTTTGCGGTACCGGGGATTGAACTCAGGGGCATTCTACCTCCGAGCTACACCCCCAGCCCTATTTTTTTTATTCTTTATTTTGAAACCGGGTCTCACTAAGTTGCGGAGTGCCTCACTAGGTAGCTGAGGTTGGCCGCGAACCCGGATCCTCTGGTCTCAGCCTCCCGAATGCTGGGATTACAAGCGTGCGCCACCACGCCCGGCTTGGTGGTTTTTTTTTTTAATGGTGGTACTGTGGATTGAACCCAGGGTCGTTCTATCACTGAGCTACACCAGCAGCCCTGTTTATGATTTTTTTTAAATTTTGAAACAGGGTCTTGCTAGTTACTAAGTGCTCTCCTTGAACTTGCAATCCTCCTGTCTCAGCCTCCCAAGTGCTGGGATTACAAGCGTGCGCCACCACGCCCGGCCCCAAGCTCTATTTTTTTTAATTTATTTATTTTTTGTGGTACTAGGGATGGAACCCAGGGGCCATCTACCTCCAGGCTACACCCCCAGACCTATTTTATTTTTTACTTGGAAACGGGGTCTCACTAAGTTGCTGAGACTGGCTTCCAGCCTATCTCAGCCTCCCAAGTATTTGAATTACAAGCATGGACCACCATACCTGACTTTTTATTTTTATTTCAAAACAGGGTCTTGGTAGATTGATGAGAGTCTCACTAAGTTGTTGAGGCTGTCCTCGAACCTATGATCCTTCTATCTCAGCCTCTCAGTACTGAGATTATAGGTGTGTGTCACCATGCCCGATTTTTTTTTTTTTTTTTGAAACAGGGTCTAGTTAGGTTGCTGAGGGTCTCACTAAGTTGTTGAAGCTGGCCTCTAACTTGCAACTCCCCTGTCTCAGCTTCCCACATGCTAAGATTACAGTTGTATGCCACCACACCGAACCCTTTTTATTTTTTTTACTTTGAAATAGGGTTTTGTGCCAGGCGTGGTGGCGCACACTTGTAATCCCAGCATTCGGGAGGTTGAGTCCGGAGGATCCGGGTTCGCGGCCAGCCTCAGCTACCTAGTGAGACACTCCGCAACCTAGTGAGACCCGGTTTCAAAATAAAGAATAAAAAATAGGGCTGGGGGTATAGCTCGGGGGTAGAATGCCCCTGAGTTCAATCCCTAGTACCGCAAAAAAAAGAAAAAGAAAAAGAAATAGGGTTTTGTTAAGTTGCTGAGGGTTTTGCTAAGCTGCTGAGGCTGGCCTTAAACTGGTGATCCTCCTGTCTCAGCCTCCCAAGTATTAGGATTGTAGGCATATTCTACCACTCCTGGCTATTTATTTATTTTTACTGGCGATTGAACCCAGAGGCATTCTATCTCCAAGCTACACCCCCCAGCCCCATTTTTTATTTCTTATTTGGAAACAGATATTCACTAGGTTGCTGAGAGCCTCACTAAGTTGTCCAGGCTGGCTTTAAACCTGTGATCCTCGTGTCAGCCTCCCAAGTACTGGGATTATAAGAATGCACTACCACGCCCGGCTTACTTTTTTATTTTGAAATAGAATCTTGCTAAGTTACGGTGTGCTGGCTTGGGACCTGCGATCCTCCTGTCTCTGTCAGGCTCCCAGGGCCAGGATGGCAGGTGCGCCATCGCGCCCGGCTGGCCCTGCTCCTCCTCGTGTGCACCCTCCCTTCCTGGCTGTGCAGGACCTCAGCCAGGCTGGCGTGCTGGGCACAGTTCTGCCTCCCGCCTGGCAGGAGGACGGGGCCGTGTGTAAAGGTCTCTTCTCTTGTGTGTTGCAGCGAGGATGCCATGAGGAAAGCCGGGGTGGCCCACAGCAAGTCCAGCAAGGACATGGAGAGCCATGTGTTCCTGAAGGCCAAGACTCGGGTAAGGGCCTGAGGGGCCCCGGGAGGGGTGCAGAGCCCCAGGACCTGGGCGTGGGGCAGGGTCGCTTGCCGACTGACCTTGGACAGGGCTGGCTTCGTCAGCCCCGCCTCGAGTCCCAGGCCTCCCTGGTGGCACCTGCCGGTGGTGGTCAGCCGTCACTAGCTCGGGCCACGCTGCTCCTGTGGCAGGAGACGGCGCTCAGCTCAGGGGTCCTCCCTCAGCCCCGGCCCTGACGCACGGGTGCACAGACCGGAGTGCCCGTCAGCCTGGAGCACCCCGGGCGTAGGGAGAGCACTTCTGCCATGGGCTCCCGCCCTGGGCTGGTGCAGCACGGGCTTCCTGTGGCCACCCCGCTTCATCATGGGCTCTCCACCGGAGGGAGGCTGAGGCAGGAGGACTGCAGGTGTCTGGCCAGCTTCAACGTAGCCAGACCCTGCTTCAAAATAATAACTAAAAAGGGCCGGGGGTTAGCAGGGGGTGGTGGTGTACGCTTGTAATCCCAGTACTTGGGAGGTTGAGACAGGAGGATCGCAGGTTCACGGCCAGCCTAAGCTACTTAGTGAGGCCCTCCACAACGTAGTGAGATGCTATTTCAAAATTAAAAATAAGAGCCGAGCGTGGTGGCGCACACTTTTAATCCCAGCATTTGGGAGGCAGAGACCGGAGGATCCGGGTTCGCGGCCAGCCTCAGCTACTTAGTGAGGTTCTCTTTCTCTGTAACTTAATGATACACTGTTTCAAAATAAAGAATAAAAAATAGGGCTGGGGGTGTAGCTCGGAGGTAGAATGCCCCTGAATTCAATCCCCAGTACCACAAAAAAAAAAAAAAAAAAAAAAGAGAATAAAATAAGAAGGTAAAAGAGCAGAAATGGAGTGAAATTTAGTGGAAGTGAAAAAACAAGTGTGTATGAGCACATGGTATGCAAGGAACAGCTCCAGGAACACACTGATGTGGGCAGGACTCTGCTTCCTGGGTGTGTGTGCTAATTGGATTGAAGCGGGTGTGGTGGCACGTGCTTGTAACCCCAGTACTTGGGAGGCTGAGACAGGAGGATGGAAGGTTCCTGGCTAGCCTCAGCTACTTGATGAGGCCCTCCGCAACTTAGTGAGACCCTGTTTTAAAATAAAGAATAAAAATAGGGCTGGGGGGGAGGTTGGAGGTTGAATGCCCCTGGGTTCCATCCCCAGTACTGAAAAAGAGTGTAACTGAGAATGAATTCATATGCTGTACAATTTACCCACGTAAGGTATACAGTTCAGTTTGCTGTAATATTCATAGAGTTGTGCATTATATCTAATTTTAGAACATTTTCTATGATTCACCTATTACAACATATTTAAAATATAGTAAAATGTAAAAACTAGACGTGGTAGTGCACGCCTGTAATTCCAGTACTTGGAAAGCTGAGATGGGAGGATTGCATGTTGGAGGACAGCCTCAGCAAGTTTCGAGACTTATCAACTGAGCGATAACCTGTTTCAAAAGTAAAAATAAGCCGGGTATGGTGCCACATGCTTGTAATCCCAGTACTTGGGAGGCTGAGACAGGAAGATTGCAGGTTCAAAGCCAGCCTTGGGAATTTAGTGAGGCCCTCCACAACTAGTAAGACCCTGTTTCCAAATAAGAAAGAAAATTGGGCTGGAGGTGTAGCTCAAAGGTAGAAACCCCTTGATTCAATCCTCAGTGCCACAAAAAAAAGTATATATATGGGGGGGTGGGGGGAGAGTGTTCAAGCTTGGGGTATAGCTTGGAGGTGAAATGCTTTGGGTTTAACCCCTAGTCTGTCTGTCTTTCTCTGTCTCTCTGTCTCTCTCTCTCTCTCTCTCTCTCTCTCTCTCTCTCTCTCACACACACACACACACACACACACACACACACACACACACAGATTAAAACACATGAAGTCTGGTGCCATAGTGCACCCCTGTGATCGCAGTTACTCAGGAAGCTGAGGCAGGTGGGTCATAGGTTCAAGACTATCTTGGGCCATTTAGTGAGACTGTCTCCAAAAAAAAGCCTGGGGGCGGCAGGTGTTGTGGCTCACACCTGATCCCAGTACTTGGAAGGCTAAGACAGGAGGATCACAGGTTTGAGGCCGGCCTCAGCAATTTAGGAAGGTCCCCTGTAACTTACTGAGACTCTCTTTCAAAATAAAAATTAATATAGGGCATGTGTAGCTCAAAGGTAGAATGCCCCTGGGTTCAGTCCTCAGTACCAAAAACCAAAACCAACAAAAATAGTCTGGGGATGTAGCTCAGTGGTGGAGTGCCCCGGTTCAAGCTGAGGATGGCAAAAAAGCAAAATAAAACACGCGTGTCACATTTTAATACTTACCAAAGAACACTTCTTTGTTAGGGCCTGCTCTGGAATTTGATATGTGTAGAAATTTTCAAATAGTGTTTATAGAGGCCAGGCATAGTGGTGCACACTTGTAATCCCAGTACTTGGGAGGCTGAAACGGGAGGATCCGGGTTTACGGCCAGCCTCAGCTACTTAGTGAGGCCCTTCACAACTTAGTGAGACCCTGAAGATTGTCTCAAATAGTCTTTATAGAAATTAATGAGCTGACCTGGGCAACTTAGCGAGGCTCTCAGCAACCTAATGAGACCCTGTTTCTAAATAAGAGATAAAATCCGACTGGGAGTGTAGCTTGGAGGTAGAATGCCCCTGGGTTTAATCCCCAGTACTAATTAAAAAAAAACAATGAGCTCATCCTAAGGAAATTGAAAGGACTCAGAATAATCAAAACAATCTTTTTTTCTCCTCCCTCTCATGGGGATTGAACCTAGGGTTGGTCTACCTCTGAGTTATACCCCCCGCCCCCTTTGTGTGTGTCTATATGGTACTGGGGATCGGGGGATTGAACCCAGGGGCAGTTTACCTCCAAGCTACACCCCCAACCCTACTTTATTTTTTGCTTTTTTGAAACATTTTCTTGATAGGTTGCTGAGAGTCTCACTGTGTTGCCGAGGCTGTCCTTGATCCTGGGGTCTTTTAGCTCCCAGCCCTATTTTATTTTCCTCCCTCCCTTCCTCCTTCCTTCCCTCCCTCCCTCCCTGTACTGGGGATTGAACCCAGGGGCATTCTACCTCTTAGCTACACCCCCAGTCAGATTTTAAATTTTCAAATTTTTAAATTGTGGAACAGGGTCTCAGGAAGTTGCCAAGTCTCACTAAGTTGCTTAGGCTGACCTTGAACCTTCGATACTTCTATCTCAGCCTTCCAAATAGTGGGATGACCGGTGCATACCTAAGCCTAGCTTTTTCTTTCAAATTTTGAGATAGGGTATTGCTAAATTATCTTTTTGCTGCTGGCCTCGAACCTGCGCCCCTCCTGCCTCAGCCTTCCAAGTACTGGGATTCCAGGTGTGTGTCCCCATGCCTAGCTATCAGAACAACTTTGATAAAGAACAAAGTTGGAAGACTCACACTTCCCAATTTGAAATCTTACTACAAAGTTAGTAATCAGTACTGTGAAATTTACTAGAAATTTATGGGCTAGCACTGAGAGCTCACGGTCACTTAAGAGTGACGGTAACTGAAATGGTCACTGTCACTAGTTTTTCTGTTATTTTTTCAATGTGGGAGCCAGAAGAATTCAGTAGAGTTGTCCTTTCAGCAGCTGGTGCTTGGGACAGCTGAATCGCCGCGTAGGAAGCCGCGTTCGGACCCCAGCTTCCTACCACATACGAAATAACTCAAAACAGTTGAAGCATCATCGAGGCATGGTGGTGCCCGCCTGTGATTCTAGTCTCACTCCAGAATGGAAACGGCCGGCTTGACAGTTCAGCGTCAGGCCCTGGGTTCAAGCTCCATTACCACCAAAATAATAAACCTAGCTCGTGTGTGCGTTTGTCTCGCTGCTCCGTGGCAACGTGGAGCCGGCCGCCGTCCACCGCGGTGGCTGACGGCGCCCTTGACCAGCGGGCGCTGCGGAGCCTCCTCGAGTGACCCGTCGGCCTCCGCAGCTCGCTGGCCACTGTGGCTCAGCTTGCCTGCTCCCGCCAGGGCCCTGGGCCTGTGTGAGGGCGAGATGGCTTCGAGGCCGTGCCGGGCACGGGCTGTGCTCCAGCCTTTGCTTTTAGGCCTTTTGTGTAAAGGAGACATAACTGTTTGTCTTCTTATTTTGTTTGTTTTTGTTACTGGAGATTGAAACCAGGGGTGCTCTACCATTGAGCTACACCCAGTCCTTTTAATTTTTTAAATTTTGACACAGTGTGGCTAAGTTTCTGAGGCTGGCCTTGAACTCAACTTCAATTCTCCTTTCTCAGCCTCCCAAGTGCTGGGTTTACAGGTGTGTATCACTGTTCCTGGGTGAGTTTTTGTTGTGGCAGTGGTGGTGCTGGGGAATGAACCCAGGGACATTTTACCTCCGAGCTCAGCCCTATTTTATTTTCATTTTGAAATGGTCTCACTAGGTTGATGAGAGTCTCATTACTTGCTGAGGCTGTCCTTGAACCTGTGATCCTCCTGTCTCAGCCTCCTGAGTACTGGGATTCCAGGTGTGTGCCACCACGCCTGACCCTGGCTGGTTTTGGACTCTTTAGGAATTGTGTTCTTTCCTTTGATTCTGTTCTATCTTTGCATGTTTTCAGTGTGACAACTGTAACATGGAAGGTTTGGAGAAGGCTCACTTCCAGCCCCGTTCCTCATCCTTGCCGTAACTTTCGGTGTTTTATTTGGCAGACTTAAGTGATTCCGATCCCCCAGTCCTTACTCGGCAGGGGCCGCGAGGCGTGGTCTGTGGCAGGTGGTGTTTTATATGGGGTGTGTGAGTCTCTCTTCTACCTTTGTCTTCCTGGAACTCACTCCATGGTGTGCTCAGGCCTTGTGCAAGACTTGCACACATCAGTGAAGTGTTCATAACCTGAAGCTGTGTGTGCACGTGTGTGTACTCCCATGTGCATGGTGCCAGGGATTAAACCCAGGGCCTCACACCCGCCAAGCTCTACCATTAGGCTACGCCCCCAACCCCTGAACATTTCTCTTTCTGGTGGTGCGAGGGGTTGAATCTAGGGACGGTCTATCTCTAAGCTATACCCCCAGCACTATTTTATTTTGTTTATTTATTTTTTTGCAGTAGGGGGGATTCAGTTCAGGGGCATTCTACCTCCGAGCTACATACACCCCAGCCCTATTTTTTATTCTTCATTTTGAAACAGGTTCTCACTAAGTTGCGGAGTGCCTCACTAGGTAGCTGAGGCTGGCTTTGAACTTGAAGAAGTGGGGTGTGGGGCCTTGGAAGTTGGGGTGTACACGGACCTTCTCAGCGTCTCCCTGTCCTTCCCCCCTCCGTCCTGTCCCTGTGGCGGCGGCTCCCTCCAGCTTTTTCCCCAGGCCTTCTCCCACGTGTCATCCTGTGCTAGCCAACTGCTGTCCTGCCCCTTTCTCCTGCCGCTGTGTCCACCGCTGTCCAGTGACTCTGGGTGCCGGGGCATCTTGGGAGCAAGCAGGCACAGTGAGCACCCTCTCCTGGGCTGTCTTGCGAGAAGGACGGGCATCTCCATCGGGGAAGGACGCTTCTCTGAAATACAGTTTTGTTTTTAAGTGGTACTGGGGACTGGCCCTCTACCTCTGAGCTACACCCCCAACTCTTTTATTTATTTATTTATTTATTTTTGTGGTACTGGGGATTGAACTCAGGGGCTCTCTACCTCCAAGCTACACCCCCAGCCCTGTTGTTTTTTATTTTTTATTTTTTATTTTGACCTCACTAAGTTGTGGAGGTCTTCACCAAGTAACTGAGGCTGACTGGGAACTTACACTTCTCCAGTTTCAGCCTCCAAAGTACTGAGATTACAAGCATGTGCCATCATGCCTGTCTATTTTTTGTTTTAAAAGAGGGTCTGAAGCCGGGCATGGTGGCGCACGCTTGTAATCCCAGCATTCGGGAGGCTGAGACCGGAGGATCTGGGTTTGCGGCCAGCCTCAGCTACCTAGTGAGGCACTCCGCAACTTAGTGAGACTCGGTTTCAAAATAAAGAATAAAAAATAGGGCTTGGGGGTACAGCTCGGAGGTAGAACGCCCCTGAGTTCAACCCCCAGTACCGCAAAAAAAAAAAAAAAAAAAAAAGAGGGTCTGGAGCCGGGCATGGTGGTACATGCTTATAATCTCAGTGCTTGGGAGACTGAGGCAGGAGGATTGCATGTTCGAGAACAGCCTCAACAACTTAATGAGGCTCTCAGCAAGGTAGTGAGACCCTGTTTCAAATAAAAATAAAATAGGGCTGGAGGTGTAGAATTCTCCTGGGTTCAATCCCTAGTACCAGAAAACAAAACAAAACAGAAAGCTGGACGTGGTGGCGCACACCTGTAATCCCAGTACTTGGGAGGCTGAGATGGGAGGATTGCAGGTTCTGGGACAGCCTCAGCAAGTTGTGATACTCTCATTAACCTATTGAGACCATGTTTCAAAATAAAAATAAAAACGGGGGGAGTGTATTGTGGAGGTCGGATGCCCCTGAGCTCAATCCCCAGAACCACAAAACAAAAATAAAAACAAAACAAAACAGAGTCTCAGCCGGGCATGTTGGTGCACGCTTGTATTCCAGCCTTGGGATTACGCTGACAGTACTAATTGCCCCAGGACACCCAGGGGCTAGTGTCCTGGGCGCCTGGAGGACAGTTGACAGAAGGCAGGCCTTGCTGGGCAGTTCCAGAGATGGGCCTGGGCTCGGTGGCCGTCCTCTGGCATCCCCTGCCGAGTGTCGTGCCACTCCTCGCCTTGCCCGCACAGCAGCAGCAGAGCACGGGTTCCCAGATCGTGTGCACACGTCGGCAGGGGAAGGCAGCGACAGGCTGGGCGTGCAGAGCGCCCGCGCCCCCATATCTACAGTGCAAAGGCAGAGGGGGCCTCCTGCCACTTCCGACAGGCCCTGGGGCAGCCCCTGCGCCCGGGACCTGACCGTGCCGCTGACAGGGCTGTGGAGGGGCCTGCGCCGTCAGGAGGAGCCGCCTCGCAGGCGCCCTGCGCCCCTCCGGCTCTGTCTCTTTGTGCCTTGATCTGTAGCACTGGCAGCGCTCCTCAGAGATGATCCCGGGAGGCCGAGCTGCGCTGCGTGGCCGCGGCCCTCCCGGGCAGCTCCAGAGGCCAGCAGCCTCGCCGGAAGAACCTCAGCCGCGTGGCAGGGCCGGAGAGGGGGCGGGAAGGGGAGTCACGTGACTGGGCCTCTCCATTTGGGATTAAACTGCTTCCTGTTTTTACATTTAGGACGAATACCTTTCCCTTGTGGCCAGGCTCATCATCCATTTCCGAGACATCCGTAAGTAAGACCTCAGGTTTCTGGGTCCTGTCTCAGTGCCAGGCTGGCTCTGTTGCCGTCTGGCGGGCGCTCTGGGGGGTGGGTGCCTGAGTCGGGACGTCTGTGTCAACTTGCTGGCTCCTGGGAAGCTCCTCGCTGCGCAGCATCTGAGCCCTCGCCTCAGGAATGCAGACTCGCACGAGGGCCGCGCCGGCTCCCTCGCCTCCCGCGCTGTCTCCTTTCAGTAGCACTTTTGCTTTTACCTCTGGACATAAGCGATGGCCCTGGAACAGGCACTCCTTCCTTAGCAGCTGGTGTGACCGACCTGCGTGTGTCCTGTGACTGGGAGCCACCCTGCCACGTGGCCGTCCCTTCACCTTGGTTCCTAGGGTTGCGCGCTGGTTCCCGTGGCCTGCCCCAGCGGCCTCGGTTCTTCAGGAGCGGAGAGGCGGTCTGGGCGGGTGTGTTTCTGTGTTTTCTGGAAGCACATGGGTCCCGAGTGTGCCGAGACACAGAGGGCACCCTCCGGCCACGGCCTGTCGCTCTCCTGTGGCCAGCAGTAGACAGACTGTGGGCCATGGAGGTGGCCACTGCTTCAGCAGGAGTTGCCAAAGCAACAGGCGACATTAAGAACCCCACAGGACGAGCCGGGCACCAAGGGCACGCCTGAAATCCTAGTATGTGGGAAGCTGAGACAGGAGGATCGCAGGCTCGGGGCCAGCCTCAGCAGCTTGGGGAGGCCTGTTTCAAATAAATAAATAAATAAAATAGGCTGGGGGTGTAGCTCAGAGGTAGAACGCCCCTGGGATCAATCCCCAGTAGCGCGCATACACGCAAAAAGAACCTCAGAGGTCCGCTGGCTTGGCTTCTTTCCACGCTAACTTTTTACCAGAAAGGCAACCAGGTGGACTTCACGGGTCGCACTTCCTTTGGGGGTGTTGGGAAGGACCTGGGAAGCACAGGAGAAGGGACGAGGGTCTGGGAGGAAGCAGCTGGGCCTCGGGTCTCACGGGCTCATGCCGGGGCCAGCATGGACGCCTGGGCTCCTTCCCGGGAGGGGGAGCTGCGCCTCACCAGCACGGCTGAGGGGGGAGCGGCGCCCTCAGCTCCATCCCGGGCTCTCCTTGCTGACTCGAAGTTTGTGGCCCGGACCTTGGACCGGAAGGAAGGCTGCCTGGGCCTCGGGGACACCCAGGTGGCTCTGTGCCTCTGCCCTGGCTTCCTGCACGGTCAGTGCCGCCATTGCTCCTTGGGGTTGAGGCGCGGAGGCCGCTTGCCTTGATTCGAGGCAGGATCAGCTCAGCTTTACAAATGACCTCTGGCCAGATGCCTGCAAAACTGACTAATCCCTGGAAATACGTGTTGTTATAAAACCTTCTTTTCTGTTTGTGTTTTTATATAGATAACAAGAAATCTCAAGCTTCAGTCAGTGGTAAGAGTTTTTCCTTTTGAAATAGTTTTTCCTAGCCAAAGCTTTGGGGTGGCAGGAATGAGGTGGTGCCTGCTTCACGTGCCGGGGTTAACCTGTTTCTAGAGGAGAGTGTTCACAGACCCCTCTCATGGGCAGGGCTCCTCCTGCACCCACACCAGATGGTGCCTTTCCATCCTGTTTTATCCAGCAGAGAGAAAAACTCCCAAAATTTTTCACTCTCTTAACAGAGAGCTATTATTATATATTCAGTATGACAATCTGTAGTAGCATGTCTTAGAAAATAGCTGTGAATTCACTTACTTAAAGTTATAAAATTTCTTTGTAAGTTCAAAAATCTTTCTATTTTGATTTCAGGACACTACCACCTAGGGGATTTGTGTCGGCTGAGCCCTGGTCCCGTTGACCAGGCTGGCTGAGATGTGCCTGTCAGGCTGTGGCTAGCCTCACAGGCTGCCTGGCTGCGGGTGGCGCTCTGGGCCCCCGAGCTGTAAACGCAGGTGCCGTGCCCACGCAGGCCTCAGCCAGAGCTGGGAGGGCCGTGCATGTGACCAGGAGGACGCTGGGCTCTGTGGCGTTGGTGTGGGGTCTGTGGGCACCGCCGGTTTTGTAGCAGGGTGACCGGCCAGGCTGCGCCCCTGCAGGCGACAGCTTGCCTTGAGGCCTCCGGCTCCTTGTCCTTGAGTCGGCCCTGCACTCCGCCAGCCCGCTGCGCTCCGTGGCCTGCATGGGTGCTGCCTGGCTGCTGGGCTCTCCCGGGACACGTCCCGCAGCCTCCTTGGGCCTCCCAGGAGTGGCCGATGCCTCCGGCTCTCCTGCCTTTCCTCGTCAGCCATCCTGAACCCAGGGCCATTCTACCTCCCAGCTACACCCCTAGCCCTATTTTTTTTATTCTTTATTTTGAAACAGGGTCTCACTGAGTTGCAGAGGGCCTCACTAAGTAGCTGAGGCTGGCTGCAAACCTGGATCCTCCGGTCTCAGCCTCCCAAGTACTGGGATTACAAGCATGCGCCACCATGCCTGGCTGGCTCTTTTATTTTGAGGCAGGGTTTTGCTAAGTTACTCAGGCTGGCCTCAAACTTGGGATCCTCCTGCCTCCTGCCTCAGCCTCGGGGCAGCTGGCTGGCCCCTTGTACTTTGTTGTCTCTATGTGTCCCGGCTGTGTGCCCACCCCACTGTGTGCCCACCGGGCAGAGGCCTGGCTGCCCCCTACCTCAAGGTCGCAGCCCCCCTCAGTTCAGCTGCAGGCACCGGGGGGCGGCTGTCAGCCAGCACTCGGAGCCCGGCACGGCCAGGCCAGGCGTGGGGCTCTGACTCCAGCAGTAGTGCCTGATGCCACAGCGTCCTGGCCGGGCGCCTGGGAGGCTGCAGGCCCCCAGCTCCGCCATCCTGGCCTTCGTGGGAGCGGTGGGAGGAGCCGTGCCAGTCGGGGCTCAGCCAGTCGCTCCCTTGTGACCCTGCAGATCCCATGAACGCGCTGCAGAGCCTGACCAGCGGGCCCGCCGCAGGAGCCGCTGGGATCGGCATGCCCCCTCGCGGCCCGGGACAGGCCCTGGGCGGCATGGGCGGCCTCGGGGCCATGGGGCAGTCGCTGCCGCTGTCGGGGCAGCCGCCCCCCGGGACCTCGGGGATGGCCCCCCACGGGATGGCTGTGGTGTCGACGGCAGCTCCGCAGAGTGAGTACTGGGGCCCTAGACGCGCACCCTGGGGTCTGCGGTGGCCCTCTGCACTGTGCCAGGAGGGGCAGGGCGGGAGGGGAGGCAGGGCCTGGAACAGCACCCGCCAGCTGCTGTGTTTGGGGGTGCTCCGGCGGGAGCCCGGGCCACGTCAGCCCCTGGGGCTGTCTCTTCTGGGGCGCTCTTGCCCTTGGCCGGCGCTGGCTTCCGTTCACAGCCACAGGTCGCTGGACTCCGCTTCCCTGAGGGCAGTCCTCTGGCCTCCTGCACCTCTAGGATGTGCCCCCGGCTGGGAGCAGGGCTGCGGAGGCAGAGAACCTTCCCTCCTCTGGACCATGTCGAGGGCCCTCAGGGTCCTTCCCTGCTCTGCCCCGCACAGCCCTTCCCCCGCTCCCCCTTATGTGACTGGACTTGTGAATAGTTCCACAGGCACAGGAAGTTGTGGCGCAGCACAGAGTTGTCATGCGTGTGCCCAGCTGCCCCAGCGATGCCTTCTTTTGCTTTTGGTTGTAGGGAATTAAACTCAGGGGCATTCTACCTCTGAGCTACACCCCAAGCCCTCCTTTTTATATTTTATTTATTGATTGATTGATTGTACTAGGGTTTGAACCCAGAGGCATTCTACCTCCAGCTATACCCCAGCCCTATTTACTTATTTATTTATTTTTGCGGTACTGGGGACTGAACTCAGGGGCATTCTACCTCCGAGCTACACCCCCAGCCCTATTTTTTATTCTTTATTTTGAAACAGGGTCTCACTAAGTTGCGGAGTGCCTCACTAGGTAGCTGAGGCTGGCCGCGAACCCGGATCCTCCGGTCTCAGCCTCCCAAATGCTGGGATTACAAGCGTGCGCCACCACGCCCGGCTCTTATTTATTTATTTTGCGGTACTGGGGATTGAACTCAAGGGCATTCTATCTCCGAGCTACACCCCAGCCCTATTTTTTTTTTTTTTTT
>PVLC010020220.1:0-29447 GCA_004027655.1 Graphiurus murinus | reverse complement strand
GAGGAGGAGGAGGAGGAGGAGGAGGGTGTATTCTGTGCCATTTTTAGCCACTTCTACAAGGAACTTCTCTTTTTGTGAATACTATTCAGAAAGCAATTTTTGAGCTGTTTTCAGAAAGAACAATTTCTGAGCTGTTTCCAGAGAGAACATAAGAGCTATTACACCCTTAGAAGCCAGATTTTGGTTTCTAAGTGTCATTGCTCACATAGAGTACCTAAAGACCCTTGTAGAAATGGTTGTTTCCAGTAGATACAAAATAAGTTTGGAAAAAACTTGCAGCGCCAGTCAAAAGGGGGGAGGCAGATATAAAAAAAATCCATAAGTCAACTTTAACAAACAATACAATATTAGTTAATTCACTCAAAAAGAATTATTGGTTCTTAAATGAGTGTGAAAGTTTTGTAGAAAACAATTAACTACATATCTTCAAATTACCAATGTATTTCAAAAACATATAATAACCATTAAGTTGATAAAACTAATAGACAACACATTAACCAAATGATCAAGGTAACAATATAAATACAGATAAAGTTATGTTTTGTATACTACCAGAAAGAAGTAAGAAAATAACTCAGAAAAAAATTTCTGTGATATTTCTTCTCAAAATGCTTAATTGGAACCTAATCTGTGGGGATATATAATAAATCCAAATTAAGGAGTCATATGTAAAATAATTAGCCTTGATAGTGTCAGTCATAAAAGCTAAGGATCATAGAAACATTACAAATAAATACTATGCATCTTAGTGTTTATGGAGGAGCATGTTTTGTGTAGAGTTAGTACACACTAATGTTGATATCATGTTACTTTATTCTAATTGACTTAGATTTTAAAAGTTACTGCTATGTACTTTTATTGCAGATTTTCTATAAAATAATGTTACCTCAAAGGAAAAAAAGAACTTGAAGGAAATTAAGGACAATTAATTAAATATGCCTAAAATGAAGAGGCTTTATAAAAGTAAAATAATTGCAAAAATAAGTAGGATTCTTGATAATAATAGTCTACCTCTTTCCTGTGAAGATAGATAGATGATGATTATGATGATAGATAGATAATAGATAGATGTGTAATCCTATAGATGGTTTTTAGATTAAAAAGATTTTTATATTATGTAATAACTAATCAACATACCTAGTATTAATCAATATGCAGATATACACTTTTATTCTAAAATATATCAACTCTTTATATTAAATATCTGAATAATTGCAGTGATGATATGATGATGTCTTTAACAATGGAGATGGAATCTTTATTTAATAACAATGCAGTTGTAATATCTCATGTATATTAGTCATATGAACCCCAAACGCATATGCTCCTGAGCTGAGTATTTCTTGCTGTATGCCACTTTTGCATGATCTCTGCTGGGGAAGAGCAGCTTGATGCAGTGTAGGAAGAGTTATTAGCTAAATCGAATCATGAGTAGTCATCTTCATAATGCTCATAATAGCTCAATGAATTTCATGAGATATTATTTATACCAATTTAACAGATGGAAAATAGGTTCATAAATTATGGACCAATGCATACAAACACAGTTTATTATTGTTATATCTACTATTATGATTTAAGCTATGAGCATGATGAAATATTGGCTACATTAAAGAGTTTCCTTGAGTGGAGTCAGCCTGAGGACTGCATCATATTTTTTGTACTATTTCTGCACAAAATTAGTTCATGTCTATTCTATAATAAATTTGTTACTTTTAATTGATCAAAAATGTGCATAATTGTGTGGCTTATTAGTGTAATAATTACATGCATGTAATCATTAAATGCATGTATACAATGTTTCATGATTGAATTAGGGTAGTCAGCATTTCCATCTTCTTAAACATTTATCATTTATTTTTGTTGGGAGACTTTGAACTTCTAGCTCTATATAATAAGCTCTATATAATATATAATAAGCCTGATGTGGTGACATATACCTGTAATCCCAATACTTGGGAGGCGAAACAGGAGGATCACAGGTTTCAGGTCAGCCTCTGCAACTTAGATCCTGTTTCAAAACAAAAAATAAAATAGACCTGGGAGTATAGAGAATGCCCCTGGGTCCAATACACACACACACACACACACACACACACACACACACACACACACATGCACATGCACACACTATATATACATATGTGTATATATAGTGTTTGCAAACTATACTCACCCTAATGTACTGTGAAATACTAGAACAAGTGAACACATTATTTTTTTAAAATCTATTTTATATTCTTACCACTTCCTCCAAGAAATGTTGGTTGTTTTTTCTTCAAATGATAGTTTTTACCAGCATTCGGGAGGCTGAGACCAGAGGATCCGGGTTCGTGGCCAGCCTCTGCTACCTAGTGAGGCACTCCGCAACTTAGCAAGACCTGGTTTCAAAATAAAGAATAAAAAATAGGGCTGGGGGTGTAGCTTGGAGGGAGAATGCCTCTGAGTTCAATCCCTGGTACCGAAAAAAAAAAAATGATAGTTTTTAAAAATAAAAGACAGATTAAATCAGAAAAATACTGAACAAGATCTTTCTATTAAACTCTGGATTTATATCCACAAGCAAGAGTGCATCTAGTACTCTTTTATCTGTGTATAGTCATTAGAAAATTGGAAAAAAAAGTATTTTTCTATAATTTCATGGAAACATGATTATATACATTTTATCATTTTATTTTATTAACTTTCTATAAAATATTAAAATGTAATGAGAGAGAAATACATGTGTATATTTTTTTTTAATTTTTTTTTTAGAACTGGGGATGAAACCCAGTGGCATTCTACCTCTGAGCTACACCCCTGTTATTTTGAAACAGTATCTCACTAAGTTGTGGAGGGCCTCACTAAGTAGCTGAGACTGGCCACAAACCTGCAATCCTCCTGTCTCAGCCTACCAAGTACTGGGATTATAAGGGTATGCCACCACACCTTGCTCAGAAATATCTTTTTTAAAATTACTTCACCATGAAATTGTTTCAAAAATGCATCTTTTAGGTGATCATACTGCTTTCTAACCAGGAACCATATTTCTTTTTCAGTTTGTAAACATATCTTGGAACACATAGTTGAAGGCTATAAGTGGTTAAATAAAATTTTAACCAGATAGTTTATTATTATTTCCTTATAGATTTCTACTTCCAAAAGATCATGATCCAACAAGGCATTCTGCATAAATATATGCATTTTAATTTTTAAAAGGCTATTGCTTTAGCTTTTAAAATTTATTTTTAAATTATTCATATTTTATTTCATTTTATTATTGCTATATTTTGATTTAATTTTTTAATTTTTCCACTAAAACTTAAAACAATGACCCTACTTTTCTTTCATTAGTTGACAAACTTTTCTGATAAAGTTGCTTTCTGGGCAAATTTAGGAGAGAGACTCATCCATAAACTGCCATTAGGAAACATACCCTGCAACTGAGGACTGAGTGTCTCAGTCTTGTGTAGACTTCCTGGCCATGCTCCAAAGGAATTTTTTCTGATATCTACCTGATAAGTCTATTGAAAGGACTGAGTTAAATACATTCAAAGCACCCAACACGTAGCAAGTACTCCCAAATATTAGTTAACTATCTTGGCCAAATTGGGTAGAAGTCAGTGTATTGATATTTCTTTTGTTAAAATACATAGTTCTAGATTTCATAGACCCATGATTAGCAAAATTGTAATGATCTTACTTATTCTGGGTACTGCAATTCTATTAATATAACATTCTATTTGATTTTCTACTTTTTTTCCTTTCCTAGTAACTTGTTCTCCATCTTTTCAAAATATTAAGCATGCTTCACAATTGATTATTTTTAACCTCAGCTCAAGACTTCATACTTACCCTACTAAATCTCAGCTTGTCAGTTTGACTCATCTTTTTAACCTACTGAGACCCTGTCCAATCCAATATTTTAGCTTTCTTTCTAAGATTGATTTAATGCACAAATATCATGAATCAGTCATCTATATTTTCACTTGAGTCATGAGTAAGTTTATATAAGTCACTTTTGAGAACAGAGATATGATTATAGGTTAAGCTTTAACGATTGACCAGAATTCTGTACATACAGAATTATAGTCAATGTACTGGTATTTGTACTTAGATGATATTTTATCCAGAAGTAGGTTAAAATTATTTTATTTAAAACACATTTTATTCTGCTAGATATAAAGTTAAGTTTCTCTTGAATGATTTAGCCTGGAAAAGTCTACATTCACCTTATTCTTTTTCTTTTTTCAGAAATTGCAAGGAAAACTTAATGATATTCAGAAACTATTCATAACATCCTCCTTATTTCCTCATTCTCATATTGCCAAAACAAAACAAAAAACCCTCAAAATAAAAACAAAGCAAAGCATGAAAACTTGACATCTTCTTAGGGAATTCATGCTTGTACCAATTCCTAATCACTTGTAAATTCACTCATCAACAAATATATAGTGAATTTCTATCAGATGTCAGACATTGTTCTAGATCTTGGGAATATGAAGATAGTTAATAGGCAAAGGATTTAATAAAAGTGTAAATAAAAAGCTTAAGAAAAAAAGTTGAATTCTGCCTGGAGTTCCAGGGGGAGACTTCAAACAAGTGTCAACGTTTGAATTGGATTTGAATAAGTTAGTAGAAACAGTCACAGGGAAGAAGAAAGGAGAGACTGAAAGAATCAAGGTGACATTTATAACAAAGGCCCCATACTGTGAAAGAGAAAGAAACTTTGAGAAATGAGGTATCTAGTGGAGGGTGGAGTACATTGTATGAGGAGTCCAGTTAGTGTTTGTTGCTATGAATAGAGAGGTAGTGAGAGATAAAATTATGATTTTTTTAAAAGCATGCTTACATTATGTCAGGTTTATTAAAAAAAAAACAAAGGGAGTTTGGAGCTTTTTAGTCATAATGCAACATTTATCCTGAAACAAGTATTTTGGTAGCATTCCAAAAATTGATTGCAGCACTACATAAGATATATGGAAATTGCCACTTCCTGTATTTCTTCAAGTAACCCAAACATGTAAATAAAACTCATCCCAAAGTAATGTCCACTGTTGCAAATAAAGTATATATATATATATATATTTAGAGAGACAGAGAACTTTTAAACTTCATTATCAAAATATACATTTTTCCCTTGCAATATATGTGTAATATATATAATGTTTTTGTAATATATGCAGTAAATATTGTAATTATATAACTGTGATAATTATATATTAAAATAATATATAATAAACATTAAATAAATTAAATTTTATATACATATATATGCTTTTTGCAATAGAATGCATTACTTTGGATGTTTGAGGTTTCATTTATATATATACTTGACAGTCCCATAGTTGCTTTAAATATCTTTTCTTGTATGAAGGACTTGATATTTTGTATTTCATGAACTCATAAGACATAGTTGAAATGTCCAATATTAAAAGGACCAAGGTTTCTAGGGCTTGTGAGAATCAAGTATCATGACTCGGGTAAGTACAGAAGAAATATTTTGCATTGATACTTTGGAAGTGAATAAACACTTTCATGGAAAATAGTAGAGGTAAAAGTGATAGAACCCTGGACTACTTAAATTTGATCACTGAACTTAAAAGTACGTGAACAAATGAAATGAAAACAATTATTCAGTTAGTGCAGTACTTGTAAGGAAACATGTACATGTTGTGATCAAATCCTAAGAAAAGATCAAAGAATAGTGATTGTGTTTAGTAATTGGGGAAAATCAGAGGAATAATGAAGTGAAAAAGAATTTACAGGGTTTCAGATGTGTTGCCAATTGAATATAACATTAAATTAAGCTCACAACTTGTCTTAGAACTTTCTGGCTACTATTAGAAATACCATGAATTCTTTAACTTATGAATAACAGAATTTTCCCCCCATAGTTCTGGATGCTAGAAAGTCCATAGAAAAGGCATCAGTAAAATTTAGCATCTGGTGAGGGCCTTCACCTCATAGATGTTATCTTCTCTGTCCTCACATGGAGGAAGGGACAAACATGCTAACTTCAGCTCTTTTTATAAGGGCACTAGTTCTATTCACATTCTATTTGTTGGTTCTATCACATAGGGGATTAAGTTTCAACATAGGAATTTTAAGGATCACCAATATTCAGACCACAGCAAAACTGAAATAGGGTGTGTGTGTGTGTGTGTGTGTGTGTGTGTGTGTGTGTGTGTGTGTGTACTATTGGAAATAAAAGAGACACTCAAAACCAAAGGAGATGGAAGCCATCCTAGCACAGAGTTCTTGAAATGCAAACAGTTGATAGTGACATACTGTTTGTTACAATCTTACTGGATCTAGGAAGTTCAATTCTGTATTTGCCAACCCCCTCAGTATTTGAGATTTTTATCAGAGATTGAAGAATAATTTAAGCAGAAATAGAGCACTTGGGAGACTGTGACAAGATGATCACAGGTTAGAGATCAGCTTTAACAACTTAGGGAGATTCTCAGCAACCTAATAAGACCCTGTTTTGAAGCAAAAAAGGGTTGGAGGTGGAATGTCTCTGGGTTTAATCCTCATGACCACACAAAAAAATAGAATTTATTATAACAAATAGAATTAGGTGAATAAAATCACCTGAAAGGTAGAAGAAAGGGAAGACACAGGAATTTATGAATCTTCCAGATTCCAGGTGAGAACACAGCACAAATGAGGTTCAGAAGTCGAATCTAACTAGAGGTCAAGAAACCTGACCCCAAGCTAGCTCTCTGCTGAGATCACAGTGAAGTGTATGAATAGAGCAAGGAGTGGGGAGTCTGCCTGCTCTGCCACCCTCATTCATGCCTGCTGTGGATTGGTCCACATGCACCTACAGAGGAGATGGGAGTGCCATTCACATTCTTCCAGCATCCTAAACTACCATGTGCTTTTCACTCTAAGTGATTATGTACCTGCTTGAACTAAGAAGTGAGTCTGCATTGTTTTTTCACTCTGCTAATGGTTTCTGTTGTTATACAGAAGTTTTGTAGTTTGATGTAGTCCCAATTTGTCTATTTTGCTTTTGTTTTCTATTTTTTTAATTCTTTTAAAAATAATCATTGCCCAAATGCCATGAAACATTTCCCCTATTTTTGAAGTAATTTCAAAGTGTTCAGTTTTACATTAAATTCGTTAACTCTTAGTTATTTATTTACTTGTGTATGGTGAGGGACAAAGGTCTCATTGCATTTGTCTGCATCTGTACGTTTACTTCTGATCTCTCTCCTCTGTCCCATTGATATATGTGTCTGTTTTCCTGCCAGTACAATATTGTTTTGGTTATAATAGCTTTGTAGGATATTTTGAAGTCTGGTAGTAAACACTTCCAGCTTGGATGTGCCTCAAAATAGGAAAAATGATATATGACAAAACCAAATCTAGCATCATGTTAATTAGAGAAATGATGGAAGGTTTTATTTCCCCCTAAGATCCATAATAAGATAAACATATTAACTTATACTGATTTTATTCAATATACTATTAGAATGCCTGGTCAGAAAAAGCAGGAACCAAAGAAATAAAACTTCTACCTGACATGGTGATACACATATGTAATCCCAGTACTTGGGAGGCTGAGATAAGAGGATCCCAGGTTCAAAGCCAGCTCTCCAAAACTAAGCAAGACTCGTTTCAAATAAAAGTAAAAATAAAATAGCATTGTGGGTGTAGACTAAAAGTAGAATGCCCCTAAATTCAATCCCCAGAACTACAGAAAAAAAGAAAAAGACTTCCAATTTGAGAAGGGAGTCAAACTGTCCTTATTTGCAGATGACATGATTTTGTATGTAGATCACCGTGAAGATTCCACCAAAACACTGTTAGAACTAATAAATAAATACAGTAAAGTTATAAGGCACAAAATCAACGTGAAAATTTTAGTAACATTTCTATATGTTAATGGCCAACTCACTCAAAAAAGAGTCGAGTAAACAATTACATTTATAAGAGCTACAAAAATAAAATAAAATGAAATACTAGGAGTCATCCAATCAGGTTAAATATCTCTATAATGTAAACACTGAAACATTGATGAAAGACATTGAAGATAACACAAATAAGTGACAAGATATTTCCTGTTCCTGGTTTAGAAGGATTAATATTTTTAAATGCCCATAATACCCAAAGTGATATTCTGGTTCATTATAATCCCTACAAAAATAAAATACCAATTGTCTCACAAAAATTGAAAAAAAAAAAAATCCTGAAGCTCATACGCAGTCCCAAAAAGTCTAAGTAGCCAATGCAACCTTGAGCAAAATTCAAGAATATCATTTAAAAATGTATTCATCAAGATATCCTTTCCTGCCATATTGTATCCATTAGCAACCTTCTTTTTCTTCTACACTAGTAATATATTCAGATATAGAGTTTCTAGATTTTGTGTTACGGTGTATCCTCATTTTAAGATGCTTTTGTATAAGTTGGAGGAATGTATACTTGATGTGCTCCTTGAATCTGTTTCTAGTCATATGTTTGTGTGTGTGTGTGTGTGTGTGTGTGTGTGTGTGTGTGTTAAGGGAAGTGAAATAATTAGAAAGGTTCTTTAGCAAGATGGAACTGATATTTACATGCCACATGGATTGAGGTTTTCATGGTTTGTCCAATATAAAATAAGCTAATGACATTGCAGATATTGCAGATAGAGGCAGACATGACCAGTTTGGGAGTAGCAACAGAAACTTAAAGGATGTGATGAATACAAGAATTATAATCAGAAATTATTGTAATAATGTGATGATTAATTGTGATGACTGTAAAACATAAGAATCATGAATAAAGATGATCCCAAATAATTGAAAGAGTTAATAGAATAACTAGAGATGTGGATTTCAGGCATATCACACAAAATTTACTTAGTTTTGTTCTGTACCTTTGTATATTATTATTATTTTTATTTTTAGAATTTATAGATAAAATTGTATGCACATATATACACATTTGAAATAATTAAATATAGCTGCTTAACAAATGTATTGCTTCACAGCATTTTTATATCATTTTTACTTTCTAAAGTATTTAATTTATTAAATATTTCCTAGGTACTTAATTTACTTAACTTGCTTAGTGGAGTGTGTGTGTGTGTATGTGTGTGTGTGTGTGTATACATATATGTATATATGTACAAATATTTATATATACATATATGTATATATAAATATTTGTTACTTTCCTGAAGAAATATAATTTAGTCATCAGTACATAGTTGGAGCTATACAATCAGAATGTAAAGAAAATTTTTAAGAAGCACCAGGTCTACAACTCATAAACATGCTTTCATTTGTAATCAGACAGCAGAATGAAGAGGGAAACAAAAATAATCAACTTGAAAAACCAGAGCAAGGTTCAGTCTGAAATAGACTATACAGCTGGAAAAGATAATATGCACTTTGTGCTTGTGTGTGTGTGTGTGTGTGTGTGTGTGTGTGTGTGTGTGTAGGGGGCTTTTTTCTCTAGGTGTTCCACACCAAGGTGTCCAGCTCTCTGAATTAGAGACCCCTGACTGCAGACCTCTGCAGTCAGAGTAGAGAAAAGGATGATGTACATGTCATAGCATCAAAAGTGAGACCCCAGGAGTATATTATGTCTCCCTCATCACCTCCCTTCCTTGTGACACATGTCTTCAGACGACAATTGTAATGATGTTCAATTTAGACCTAGTGTACATTACAACAGTTTCTCAGCCCAGAGTGAAGGACTATCAGTGTTACTAAGGTCAGCCCATGTTTATTAGTTTCTCCCTCTGCTTTGGATAAGACCTACAAAAGAAAAAAAAAAAAATCCATATTTACCTGGAGATAAAAATCATGAAAACTGAGACAATATTTTGTGTGACACTTTAGTAAGTCAATTAGGTAGGTTAAATTTTGTATTTCCAGATAAGATTATAATATCACTATGCCTTTTGGAAGGATCAATATTCTACACATTTCTTTTTGAAACTTTTGGTTATGACACAAATGTATTTCATAGCATCTTTAAATCATTCAGAGTTACCAAGTTGAGCTGAAATACAGTGTTGTACTTCTTTACAATATTCATATCTAAAAGATCATAAACCTTCCCTCCTGGATCTTGCAGAGTACTATTTATAAGGTATTTTTATGTGCTCTACTGTACTTTTTAAAATATATTTTCATTGGTGCATTATAATTATATATCATAATGAGGTTCAGACTTATAGAAACGAAACATACATGCACACGTGGTGTGTTGCCCTAACTCTGCCAAATAAGGTCTGTTCGGCTATTCTCTGCTATTTTGAGGGTTTTATATGAATACTAAATTGGTATCAGGATGTAATTTTATAATTATTATATATTTGTGCATATTATGTCTGAAAGTATTATATTTCTTTTTCTAGCTTACAATTATTTCAAACAGATATAGAAAGAAAAAGATTGAAAAATCTTTTTTATGTTTAAAGTTACTCTAAATTTTGGAATGTCTGTACTACAATTTTCAATAATTTCCTCATTGGGATTTTTTTCTTCCTCATTTTCTTCTCCTACTTGTTCTGCCTTTAAAATAACTTTCTCTAAATAAATTTTCATATTAGAAATTAAAATAAATATCCACCTAGGATATCTATTGAACTTGAGATAAATTATATAATATATCTAAGAAATATTTTATCACTCCTTTTCCTTTTTTATTTGGTGCATTGAAATTTTCATCATATTGGTGTACAGAGTGTCAGAAAAATACATGCCCAGGGCTCTTGGTTCCCTCCCCACTAGGTTCCTCCCCCTCCCTCACCCTCCTCCTGTCTTTGAGATTAGAATTGGAAATTTTGCTATTTTAAGAAAGGCTTAAGAATTTAATATTTAAACTAAAAGTTTAATTTAATTCAATGAAAAATAAATGATATTAGAACTGACAGGTTGCTGTTCAATTTAGATAAGAATTTTCTCTAAAATTAAAGCACATTTCACAAAAAAATTTGCAGTAAAAAACAAATAATATATTTATTTATTCTTACATTTTTATTATTCCCTTTCTGTCTCTCTGTCTCTGTCTTTCTCTATCATGCATACATGCAAACGCGCTTTTTCTCCTTGACCTCAATAAAATGTTTATATTGTACAGAAATGCAGAAGCAAAATATTTTCTCAAGAAGTGAATATTTTACAGCTTATTTGCTGAATACTTTATTGTTATTTGCTGTGGTAACAGAAGTGGACCCATACAGTCTTTCTTGCAATTTGAAGAGCTCATTCAGGTGCTTACTCAGGTGTTAATTCAAGCTTTGTAATTTAAACATCTCAAGTGATAAGGACAGCAATTTTCCTTCTTTCTTAATGCACATAACACTACAAGTCTTAGTAATGGCCATTCATGTCACCTGGGTTATGTGTCCTTTGTGCTTGTTCCTTTACAGATGTGCCGTCCAGTCCCTATGGAGTGAAGATTATAGAGTTGTCACAGACCACAGCCAAGGTTTCTTTCAACAAGCCGGACTCCCATGGAGGTGTGCCTATTCATCACTATCAAGTGGATGTCAAAGAAGTGGCATCAGAAACCTGGAAAATAGTACGCTCCCATGGAGTCCAAAGTGAGTCAATGATTTCTACCTGTGCTGATTAACATGCTGATATCCAGTATACCTGTGTGATTAGCCTTTTATTTTCCACCAACATTTGTTTTTCTTTCAATGCTGTAGAGTTGGGAAGACACTCCCACTGCTTTACTTTTCTTAAGAATAATTCTAATACAGAGTGGAAAGGTTTCCATTTCTATTTCTTTATTTATTTTTGTTTGCTTGTTTTGAGAGATGGGACCAGGACCTTGCACAACAGGCTAGGCAAGGGAGCTATTGCTAAACTACATCCAGAGCTCCCCTTCTTTAATGAATATGAAATCATTTAAAAGAATCACCAAAACTTTAGTCTGCAGGAAATTTTTCCTTTTGAAATTTTCTTGGTGGAAAGGCTACTGTTAACATGTTAGATTTGAAGACTGAATATTATAAATGTGTGCTTATTTTTTTATTAATGATTTTTTACAAATAGAATAGACAGGCATACTCTAAAATATAGGCCACCTATATATGCATTTATGAAGTCATCTGTAAAAATTCATCTGTCTTTAGAAATTTATTTCAAAAGTGTGTTTTCAAAATTCAAATTTTTATTATAATTCTTGTCATTTTGAATAAAGAGATAGTTTATTCTGAACAGTTAAAGCAATTTATATAATGTCATTTCACTTCTGTAGAATTTTATCCTTATGTAGAATTTTTATCGAAGAAACTATAGTAGGAAATAATAAGAAATTATTGTTGAATTCTATTAATTAGGATGCAGAACTACATTGAGTCGGCTGAAAGAATTGTATAGAATGGTGAAACAACTAATTCGCCTCAGCTTTATTTCAATGAAAGGTCTGCCTTTCCTCGAACACGTATGGAGTAGGATTTTAGTCTGAGGCCTAAATCCTCCTGAGAAGGAAAGGGGATATTCTTACTGAACCTGGTGAAAGAGCAAATTAAGTTGTTTAAGTACCACCTCTGTTGGCATCTGTTTGTTATATTCCACTGGGAATAACTACAGTGTTTTGATGAAAATGTCAAAGATATTAATAAGTTGTCAATGATTTACCATACACTTCAAATAATGTCCTCAACTAGGTTATTTCCTATTACTGCTTTTAATGATGACATTCTTTGTGTATAAGCTGTGTCTCAGGAGAGAAGATATATTTTTAAAAAGTTGTAAATGAGTCAATAGAATCAATGACTTTAGTAAAAAAAAAAAAAAGGAAATATTAAATTAGATGCAAGAATAATGGTTTTAAAATATTCTTAAAGTAATGTTAAGTCTAAATAAGATAACAATTAAATGTGGCAGAACGGTCTACTTCCACCACACCTGGCACCTATGTCCCTAGAAAGAATGTGAACAACCTATTCCAAGACTTCCTACAAAGTGACAACATCACAGAGAATTTATATTTGTTTTAAGCAGACAAAAGTGATCAAGTTCAAAAACTGACTTTGGATCCCATGTAACTTATCTGGCAGAAGCAGATTTTTAGGCTGATATAAATAAGCACATTTGTTGATTATGAGAAATCACTGTCCATTCATAGCTATAACTACATTTATTTTTCATTTCTCTCTTATGTATAAAACAAAATGTGAGTCAGAAACTTGGCTGGTGAATCTAGAATATGAGCAAGGAAAATTGCATGGATAGGATGTTTAACGACCGCATACTGAGACTGCTTAAAGTTCACCAATGAGAACAAAATCCTCAAAGTCCTGGGGCAAAGGCTTTCTCACTTTAAATCCTGGGGCTGGTGCTTTCTTTCATTTATATCTTAACAAGTATCTTAAACTAGGCTATGAATATATAGTCAAACCATTTCATAATCACAATTCAGTGTGGATTTCTTTTTGTTTGTTTGTTTGTTTGTTTTTTTTTTTTTTGGTGGTGGTGGTACTGCTGGAGATTGAACCCAGGGACATTCTACCTCTAAGCTACACCCCCAGCTCTTTTTACTTTTTATTTTGAAATAGGATCTTACTAAGTTGCTGAGGATCTTGCTAAATTCCTGAGGCTGTCCTAGACTCTGCAATCTTGTGTCAGCCTCCAATGTCCTAGATTACAGGTATGCACCACCACACCCAGTTCACAAACACTTTAATCCAATAATTTCATTAATCTTTTTTCTTAAATCTCTCATTTTATTATTTAGGAATATCTTTGGCAGTTACTATAGATTTAAGGTTGTCTTCAAGTGTAAAAATAAACCAGTTGAGTCCTGCACACCTCAACCTTATAATGGATAGTTCATCACTCATATTTTCTCTAATGTTCATTCAATTTCCATACTATTGCTGGGCTGATACTACTCCTTCTATTTGCAATTTTATTTATTTAATGCCAAGTTAATACTTTCTGTCTCAGAGGACATTGTTATCTCCTTTATGTGTGAAAACCCCATGCTTTTAAGGGTTCTTTGTTATAACCCTCATATTTGGATAATACGTATGGATATAAATATGTGACCAAAAGCAAAACATAAATACAAAGGGTAATCAGAGAGACAAGCTGGTAACTAATTCCATTTGTACCACTCCTAACATTTCAGGATAGTTAGGAGTTGGCATTTCTCTTCCTTTAGCAAAAAGATATACCATCTTTCTAAAAATATAGTAAATATAATTATCAAAATAACAAATTATGTTTATAAAAATATGAAATGTGGTGTAAACATTCATAATTATGTTTATTTCTATTGACAGTAATAGTTTGCTAGGACATAAAATGTACTTTTGACTTAAACTTTCTATATTAAACACACACACTTTCATTGAAAAGTTATAATTTAATTGAATTGGTATGTCCTTTAAAAATATAATTATATCTTAATCACACATTTCTTGTCAGACAGACTTCTGTCTATTCAACACTGCCTAGAACTGCTCTTCACCCTGAACCACCCACAATATGTTTTTATAATCATTCTTTCTTGGAAGTACTGTCATATTAAAATTGTCTCTTTACCTAGAATGAGTGATTTCCAAGCAATACATGTTCCTTGCATTATATTGTATAGTATGCATATATTTGCATGCTATGTCTTATCATAATGCACTTCGTATAGTTATGTGGCCTATATTCTCTTGACATACAAACTTCATACATAGAAGTAGGATGTCTTGTTAATCTCAGTATTTCAAGTGTCAAAAGCATAGTAAAATAGAGGGAATACAGAAACTTAATAGAGATGGGAAAATGAAAGGATTATTTTAAGCACCTTCTGATTGGGTGTTTATAAGGTTAATCCATTATACATTCTCTCTCAATACATATGCATCTGCAGAGTATATTTTAAATGAGAACCAAGTCATAACACACACACACACACACACACACACACACACACACACACACATATATATGGACTCAATAATTATGAAAAGAGAGTGGAAGAAACACAAATGAGCAGATAGAAGAGTTAAACTGTGATGCAGCAATATTCTGTCTCAAAATGAGCCTTAGGTTTCAATCCCCAGTTAGATACACACACACACACACACACACACACACACACACACACTCACACACACACACACCATAAACAAACAAACAAAACCTACAATGTAGGCTTCAGCCTACTGGATGCAGAACTGTAGAGAGAGCATTATCCATTGTGGATGAACTACTTCACTGATGATAGATTGCTACTGAGAAGTATGACATTATGATTTAGTTGGTCAGTAGCTAGGTAAAGATGGATACTTCAGGTCAAATAGAGTAGGGTGAGATTTACTCACCGAGTCCACATTGGCCTAAACTTCCCAGTCCTTTTATGGTCCTGCTCCTTCATTTATTTAGATGCAAGCTTCTCTGGGCAGGGGATAACTGGTCAAGACAGCTCTCTGCACCTGAGGCAGATCCTAACTGTATGCTGATGGTGTTCCCTATAACTAGGCCACAAGAGAGATCTGAGCTGAAATACCTAGAGAGATATCTACTACAATATATTTTTAGTCCATGTCTAGTATAAATAAAATGTTACAAAACTGATCTAATGTCATGGATATTAAAGTTTTATTGAAGTTCAAATTGGGGATATATTAGAATCTGCAACGTATATGTCTATGTATAGTTACAAATGTACATACCTAGACCACAGATTTTATTATCTTCACTTATTTGACCCTATTGCTCAACTTTTCCTATTGAAAATAATTAATTCTACTTAATGAATGGATACATATTTAAATGCATCACCCTTTCTTCTCAAAATATTTTTTATAAATGTTCCCAAGTCATATATTAGCTGATCCAATAAACAGAATTGGCACATATTAGTAAGTGACAAAATTTATCACTCAACACAAGAAATTTACTGAGCAGGTATCATGTTTTGAGGGAAATTACTCATTTCCATTGTCTTTATTTTATTTTAGTTTATTTTTTGTTGTACTGGAAATTGAACCCAAGGGCATTCTATCTCCAAATTATACCTCCAGCCCTTCTTTTATTTGGAAACAGGGTCTCACTAGGTCCTATTTAGCAACAGTCTTGCTATATTGTTGATACTGGTCTTGAACCTGTGATCCTCTATCTCTACCTCCCAAGTATTGGGATTACAGGTGTGCACCATCTTTATTCTCTCCATATATGGAAAATTAACTAACTTTCAAGATAACCATAAACCCCTGAACATATATGATAAATACTGTATGTATGTATGTTGTCAGTAGCTGGTGTTTTTAAAGGGATCAAGATTGACAGAAAAATAATCCCATCGTTGCTCTTTCACATAGTGCTTAAATATAAGGCAGATAAGGCATCAGAGTAATTTAGTGAAAGCATTATTATAAAGAATCTAAAGAGGCTGGTACAAGTACACAGCTTCCTTTTTTTTTTCCGGTACTGGGGATATTGAACTCAGAGACATTCTACCTCCAAGCTATACCCCCAGCCCTATTTTTATTCTTTTTATTATTGAAACCGAGTCTCACTAAGTGGCGGAGTGCCTCACTAGGTAGCTGAGGCTGGCCGCGAACCCGGATCCTCCGGTCTCAGCCTCCCGAATGCTGGGATTACAAGCATGCGCCACCATGCCTGGCAGTACACAGCTTCCTGATGTATCTTTTATTAAGGGTGAAAGTTTGAGTATCTACAACATTGAACAAGTTTCACTACCATGAGAAACTCAAAAGTTGTATGCAAATTTATAATCATAAATTTTCTGGAAGAGTTTCATAACTTTCATTCATTTCCCGAAAGATTTATCTTAACAATACTTTTATTTCAAATATATACAAATTACAGTTAGCTGAATACAATATTCAAGTTTGATATTTACTTTCCTTTGGCAATCTAAAGATTTACTCTCTTCTGGCTTCCATTGTTACTGATTGGAATTTTCATTTCTTTGCAGATATGGTCACTTTTTCTCTTTTGCTTCTCTTAGGGCATCTACTTAAACATGGAATTTAAGATTTAATTATGTGTCTTATTGTACATGTGTACTATTTATTCTTGAATCCAGTGTGATTTCTAAGTCTGAAGAGCTGTGCCTTACATTAATTCTGAAGAATGTTACATCATTACTTTCTTCTATTCTTGCTGTTCTTTAATTCTGAAATCCACTTGCATGTTGAATATTTTTGACAACTTGGACTCTCATATATATTTACACATATTTTATTATGTTTCATTCTTCTCTATTTTTGTTCTGATTTCATGGTGAATTATTTAGCTATATAGTCCATGTTACTATTTTTCACTTATATTTATTCTGCTGTTTCTATTTTTTTTTTTTTTTTTTTTTTTTGCGGTACTGGGGATTGAACTCAGGGGTATTCTACCTCCGACTTACACCCCCAGCGCTATTTTTTATTCTGTATTTTGAAACCTAGTCTCACTAAGTTGCGGAGTGCCTCACTAGGTAGCTGAGGCTGGCCGTGAACCCGGATCCTCCGGTCTCAGCCTCCTGAATGCTGGGATTACAAGCATGCGCCACCACGCCTGGCTGTTTCTATTTTTTAAATTTAATAACCACACTTTAATTCATCTTAGTTTTTTCTTTCCAGGTTAACTTAGCATTTTAAAACTTCATTCTATTTTTGTTATGAATTTTAAATATATTTATCCTAAACTTGGATTTTGAATATTGAAATTTTTCATGTCATGGATGCTTAAACATTAGCTATTGACTTGTTGTGCTGGATTTGTTGATTCATTTCAACAGAGTCTCATAGAGGCTTGTTTTCCAGTATAATTATGATTTTAGATTGAGACCTTATATTTAGCTTATCCTATTTTCTAGAAATAATGCAAAGCCTGAGATTTGGGTGCATTATTACACAGAAGATAATTTTCTACTTCTGGTAGTTGCCCTGGAATATTGCAAAGTTGGCGCACAAGGGCATCTTAAATTAATTTCTAGATTTAAGATTTTCTATTCTGTAATGGTTTGGATTTGGAATCCTCCCAATTTCTCACATAAATGAGGTAGCAATGCTGTAAGCTGGTATTGCTTGCTAAAGAAGGATCCCTGGGGGTGTGGTCTTAGAGACTATATATGCTTTCTCCTCCCCTTGCTCTCTCCCTTGCTTCCCACCTCCATGATATGAGAGTAAAGCCCTTGATTTCTCCCTCTCTCTGCTGTACTGCCATACCCTGAGATCCCAGAGCATGGCCGCCTCATGTAGACTATACCTAAAGTTTCCAAAAAACTGAACAAATAAATCTTCCTTGCTCTAAGTTGTGTAGTCAGTCTTTTTGGATTGTAGCAGTCAAATGTAGACTGAGGCATATTCTATGAGAATATATGTATGTTTACTCATTTTGAAAGATATGTTTATTCAATCGCTGTGTTAAATTGAGATTTGTTTCATGGCCAAGCCAGATAAGCTTTGGTGACCAAAAGTCAGGTGTGTTAGTGAGCATGTATCTGTGTTTTCTAGGCCACCCTTGTATTTCCTTCCAATAACTTTGAATGTCTTAGCTCCAGCACTAGTCCCAGTTTCCAATCCCCATCTTCCTTCCTTTCCTAACATTGATACCATTCATTCCCAATGTCTCTTACAAAGATTGTATGCAAAACCTCTGAGTGAGTGATGTTTTCAATATAATTACCATCATTTATAGAAAAATAAGTACCTGGTTGCCTCTCTAGCTTCAAGTCTATCCTCTGTTTTTACATGTTTGAAAGTTGGCTGTCCCTTTTTTGTAAGATAATTTGCATATTTAAAACACTGTTGAAAAGAGTATGATTACTTGGCATGCATACTTAAGTAGGGGGCGCCTTTTTTCTTACTATCTAGGAAAATAAACTGCTAAAAATCTGGAGAATTGCATTAAACATATATATGTCCAATTGTTGAAGAACTGCATCTTTACTGTCCTTTTTTTTAAAAAATATTTAGGTTGTATTAATCAGTTATCTTAAAGTGTAAGAAACCTATGTAAACACAATTATCCTTACTGACTTTGAAGCATTTATTAGAAGACAGGTTTATGTTTATGCTTGAAAAAATATATATATATATGTATATATATATATATGTATATGTATATATATATATATATGAATATTTCAGAAATTTTTCTTTGACATCAGCGTGGATTTATTTATTTATTTTAATTTTTGTGAGCTTAGTCAGTGGTCAGTTGCTTTTCAGTAGATACGTAAATATCTACAGGTCATCATATGCTATTTATGTATCTACTTCTTATTTTTTACTTCAACCAGAAATAAATAATGACTCTTGTTTGATTTTAAGTCTTCTTAGCATAGAAGTTTAACATAAAATTTCATTAGTAGATTCCAATATTAAATAACTCATTAAATATTTTAATTCGTTATCTATGAATTTCACCTGCTCACTCTTCACCTGGTTCTAGGTTGAAGGTGCAATGGAGACCTCAACTATTATTACATTCTTCTTCAATATGTAGCTGAAACATTACTACATTATTCCAACCACTGTTAAAATAGGCAACTAATTTTCAAAGTAGAGAGAATTGTGAAGAAATAAAGTGTCAGCACCTTCAGCTATTTTGAATATAGAATGTGAGTCATTCTGACTTTGGATTTTAGCTACAGAGATGTAGCCACACTTTTTGGTTGGAGGAATTGCATAAACATGTCATTGCCATATCATTTAACACTTTGTAAGTCTTTTATGTACAGCTCATTGGGCACTTAGTGAAGAAAAAAATGTTTTTTTTTCCAAAATAGCTACTCTTTTTTTAGTTTCCAAAATAAAAATTAAAAATTAATATTTTCTAAATTTTTAACCGAACATTAATTTCTGCAAATAGCATAGTCATTTGTGTAATGTCTAGCCAGTTAGAATCAGAATTGATGCCTTTTCACTCTAAATAAAAATGACTATTTGTTGTATCTCAGAACTAAGTATAGTAGAAATTCTTTGTTTTTTAATAATAAGACAATTTTATTTGGAAATAAATTTCATTTTATAAACTTACAAACAGAAATTTCATTCTGTTTTCCAAATTTTTAACATTTTCCCTAATTGAAGTAATCAGTAACTGCAATTTGGGAATGACTGCAGAGTAGGATTTTTCAGTCCTTTTATTGCATATTTCTACTGAATTTTCAATGTGACTTAGGAGGATGTAATTGCAGTATATACATTTTAATCCACATATGGTAAGTTGAATATTATTGCATTCAAGTTTATAAACTGTATTTAAGGTTATGTACATGTTGTATTATTGCATAAAATTCCAAACTTTTTGTCAGATTTTAATTTCTGCAAAACATTTTACTCTATTAAAAATCTGATGGAAAAATCAATTTATATGGTGAAGTAATTTTAAATCTGGTGAAAACGTAGTGCCTTCTCATTTTAAGCATACATTTTTTTTTCTCTAAGATTACTTTGAATACAGACTTTGACTTGCAAACTTATGCCCGTGCTGATGAATCAGCAAATCAATTTTGAGTATAAGCCTGAATTGTAATAAAGAGTAGTGGATCAAATAGCAAGATCTTAGGTGAAAATTGCAAAGTGCAAGCAATGAATACAGGAAACATTCAAGAAGACAAATCTGTCCTAAATTTTCAAATAACTGATGTGGAAATATTTTTTAAAATATCTATCACATAGAGTGTAAGAAAAATATGTGAATGTATAAAATATATTCATGTATTTAAATACAGCATATGTTTATGCCCATCTAATCAGCTAATGATTTAACTAGTGGAAAATAAGAAGTAGATAGGAAACTTCCAAAAGCTTTTAATATAGAGAAGTTGAATGAAGAAATATGTATAATTCCCACTCTTGCAGTTTTACAATAATAATTCTCTGCTTCAGTCAAGGCTAAGGTAATGGCAGAATATCTTTGAGCACATTTGGCTCAACATAAACTTTCAGCTAGGTTGAGGCAGAGGTTTGACTTTAATCATATCTAACAGCTTGACATTCAAAACATTGACTAATTGTATTAATTTTTTGTATTTGTAAGTAATTTTAGTCTTACAAAAGATTTCAATGATAATACAAAGAGTTATCGTATACTCTTCACTAATCCTGCCCTCATGTGAATATAACAAGATTCCTTTATCAAAACCTAAAGGTCATCATGGATACATCAATATTAAAAAAACTAATCTTCATTATAAAAGTTATTTTGAAAGAGTTATAACTTCATATATGGACAGTGTATTTTCATTATAATTTTATTAGTGCATTGCAATTACATACCATAGTGAGGTTCACTGTAATAAATATATACATGAACTTGTTCTTGGTGAATTTTCCTTCACATTCTACCTCATTACCCTGTTTTCCTTCCTGATACATGTTAATGAAATTGGTAGTAATACCACCAAATATTGTCATAGTATTATTTGAATTATTTCTTTAATATTCCCTTACCCCTTCCAAACTCTTTACCCCAACCCCTCCTAGTACTCTACAAGTCTCTCTTCACATTAAAGTCCCTTATATTTTCTATTTTCTATCCAGCTTCCATGTATAAAAAAAAGCATATAACTAGCCCTTAACTTTCTGAGATTGTTTGATCTGATTTAGCATAATATTCTCTAGATCCATCCCTTTTTCTTCAAATGACCTAATTTTGTTCTTCTTTATGGATGAGTATCATTACACTGTGTGTATGTACCAAATTTTCTTTATCTATTCATCTGTTGATGGACATGAATGTTGGTTCTATAATTTTGCTATTATGAATTATGCTTCCATAAGCATGGATATGCATAGTATTATGCTTTGAATTAATTTGGAAAGATACTGAGGGTGGGATAGTTGGGTCATATGGTGGTTCCATTTTTAGTTTTTTTTGCAAAATTTCCATACAGATCTCCATAGTGGTTGTACCTATCTACAATCCTACTAGCAGTGAGTGAGAGTTTCTATTTTTCCACATCCTTCATCTGTTATTGTATGTATTCTTGATGATAACCATTCTAACTGGAGTTAAATGATATCTTAGTGTAGTTTTTATTTGCACTTCCCAAATTACTAATGATGCTGGACATTTTTCCATGTATTTATTGGAAAATTGTATATCTTCTTTTCAGAAGTCTATTCAGTATTCAGTTCAACTGACCAATGTTATGATTTTTTAAATGCTAAGTTGTATGAATTCTTAATATATCATGGATATAAGACCCATATCAGAGGAGTAGCTGGCAAAGATTGTCTGTCAATCTCTAGGCTCTCTCTTCAGACTTTTGATTATTTCCTTTGCTGAGCAGGAACTTTATATTTTGATATCATCCCACTTACTGATATTGTTTTGTTTCTTGAGCTTTGGGAGTCTTCTTGAGAAAGCTTCTACCAGTGCCTATATTTTGAGTTAGTCATATATTTTTCTCCTAGAAATTTCATATTTTGATCTACTTTCTAGATCTTTGGTCCATCTTGAATTGATTTTTATGCAGGGAGAGAGAAGGAGAGAGAGAGAGAGAGAGAGAGAGAGAGAGAGAGAGAGAGAGAGAGAGATATCTAATTTCATTCTTCTACATATGGATATCCAGGTTTCCCAGCACCATTTGTTGAAAATACTGTCTTTTCTCCAGCATATGTTTTTGGCTCCTTCGTTAAAAAATAAACTGGGTATAAGTGTTAGTATTTGTCTCTGTATCGTCTACCACATTTTTCTTTGTTTCTGTTTTTGTGCCAAAACCATGCTGGTTTTGCTACTATAGTTCTCTCGTACAATTTGAAATCTAGTTTTGTAATGCCTCCAGCATGGTTCTTATTGCTCAGAATTACTATGGCCATTCTAGGTCTTTTGTTTTTCCATATGAATTTTTTTTCTAGCTCTGTGAAAAATGTCTTTGAAAATAAAATTCGTAAGAATAAATCTAGCCAAGGAGGTTAAAGTCTTCTAAAATAAAAATTATAGAACACTAAAAAAATTGAAAAAAGACCTTAGAAGATAAAAGGCCTCTCATATTTTTGGACTGGCATAATAAATGTTATAAAAAAGTCATACTACCAAAAATGACCTACAGATTCAATAAAATACTTTTTAAATTACTAATGTCATTCTTCACAGAGCTAGAAAAAAAAAAGTCCTAAAATTCATATGGAAAACAAAAGACCCAGAATAGAAATTCTTAGCAATAAGAACCATGCTGGAAGTATCAAAAAACTTGACTTCAAAATATACTACACAGTAATATTAATAAAAAGCATCATGATATTGACACAAAACCAGACACATAAAGCAATGGAATAGAAGATACAGAAACAAATCAGCAGATTCTATTTTTTTTTTTTTTTTTGTGGAGGGGTACTGGGGATTGAACACTGGGGCATTCTACTTCTGGGTTATACTCTCAGCCCTATTTTTTTATTCTTTATTTTGAAACAGGGTTTCACTAACTTGTGGAGGGACTCACTCAGTAGCTGAGGCTGGCTGTGAACCTGAGATCCTCCTGTCTCAGCCTCCCAAGTACTGGAATTACAAGTGTGTGCCTGGCTAGCAGATTCTTAACAAAGGAAAAAATAATTACCTGGGAAGTAGTTACCTCTTAGGCAGAGTAAACGACTAATAAAAAGGCTTTTAGGCTAGAATGGGCCTTTTTGCTTAAGAAGCAAGGAGATCAGCATGGTTGAATTGGAGATAAAAGAAGATTGGAGGGTAAGAAGATGCAATCAGAAAGGAAGCCGACTAGGGGAGGCAGATGTCACATAGTGAGAGTGAACTAGTAGTACTGATGTCACCAGAGACATTATTAAAAATGCATACTCTTGGCTACTTTTCCAAGCCTACATCAAAATGTTGATTTTAACAAAATGATCATGTATTTACATATATAAAGTCTGAAAAAGAAAAAAAACAATATAGCATATTGGGGTAAAAGGGGAATCTATTTTGGTGTTTTGTGAAGAATATGTCATTCTGACATAACTTGCAATATTATAGAATGATTATAGCTACTGTGTACAGAGAAGAGTACAATTAGGCAGATGATCTTGTGTGTGTGTGTGTGTGTGTGTGTGTGTGTGTGTGTGTGTGTGTACTGGGGATTGAACCCAGGGACATTCTATCTCTGAGTTACATCACCAGCCATATTTTATTTTATTTTTTATTTTGGAACAGGCTCTCACTAAGTTGTAGAGAGCCTTACTAAGTTACTGAGGCTGGACATGAAGATGTGTTCCTCCTGTCTCAGGCTCTAAAGTATTGGAATTACAAGAGTATGGCATCATGTCAGCTTGGCTAGGAAGATTTTCTTAGATGGATAGAAACACACAGGATAGACATTATGGTAGAAATAAAAGAAATAAGTTAAGATTGACTCTTGATATTTTAGTCCTGAACAACTAAAAGTATGCTGAAATAAGGAAAATATATCTTGAGTTCTTACATTTAAAAATAAACAGAGCCAGATGTGATGACACACTCTGGTAATCCCAGTACTTGGGAGGCTGAGACTGGAGGATCCAGGTTCGCAGCCAGCCTCAGCTACTTAGTGAGGCTCTCTGCAACTTAGTGAGACTGTTTCAAAATGAAGAATAAAAAATAGGACTAGGGGTGTAGCTTGGAGGTAAAATGCCCCTGGGTTCAATCCCTAATATCATACACACATAAAAAATAATAATAATAAAAATAAAAACAAACAGAAAGATCACTTCACATAAACAACTTAAGGATGCTTCTCAGTGTCCTAGATAAACAAATTTTTTTATATCTATCTTTCAAAACTGGCTAATCTCATTGTACACTCAGCAGAAATTTTAAATATAACTTTAAAATTCAAACATGGTAGATACCTCTTCCAAATACAACACGGATTTATGAATGCCATTGGGTATGGAGACTATGTAAAGCTGCATATACGGTATAATATACAACTGTAAAAAGAGAGTTTTACATAGACTGTGATGTAAGTGGCACCCATGTTGACAGCTCTGCTTATTGGTAAATTTACATCATATAACGTAAACCTGAAAAAAATATACAGGATGATTTGATCAATCCAACTCTATCTTTTGAGAGGGGCATGCGATTTGATATTTGCCTTAAACTTTTATTCAAAGGACCTCTTGTCTTAGTTTGAGCAACTATAAATGTACTTGAGACTAGGTATTTTATAAACAGCATACATTAATTGTTCACAGTTCTAGAGGCTTGAGGTCTGAGATGAAGGAGCCTGCAAGGTCAAGTTATGTTGAGGGCTCTCTTCCAGGTCTCAGAGTACTGACTTACCATTTTGTCTTCACCTGAGGGAAAATAGAGAGAGAGAAAAGTCTTTAGGGTCCTTTCACAATGTCACTCATCTCACTCAAAGCCTTCATCTTAAGGACCTAGTTACTTCCCAAAAGCCCAAATCATAAAGTCATTACACTGAGGATTAGGATTTTAAGATAAGAATTTGAGGATGGGGAATATTCAGTCCACTATTAGTGATGTACTAATAATACAATCCATTTTGAGTGTATTCAACAGTTCTTGAATTCTTCATTTGCAATGGAGAACATATTGCATGTATATGTATAGTGCTATTCTATAACACTTTATAATAATGTACTAAAATTAGTTTTATTAAATTGTTAACTTTCTTAAAATATGCAGGATAAAGATTCTTTTAAATTTGAATTTAAAACTCTAAAAAGAAAAAAATTGTCAGTGAAAACATTGTTTTAAAGTTATTACCTATAAATATTTCTCCTGGGATCACTGTTGATTATAAAATCTTATTGCATCTCAGAAAATACCCTTCATGACACATGACATGATAATACCTCTTGCTTGTTCTCTCCCTCTTCTCTCTCTCTCTCTCTCTCCCTCACTCACTCACTCATACAACCTCTCACTAACACTGGATCATTTTACCTAGCAAAACAAATCTCTGTTTTCATTTCTTCGTTGTGCTTATTATCTCCATTGCTTAAAATATATTACTTTGCAAATTCTTTTTATAAATAATTTGCAGGGAGTTCATGTCAGGAAAAATATCAGGAAACTTTGATTGCTCTTACATTTTGACAATACTGTAACAAACCAATTCAGAGCAAGCCTCTTTGCTACAATTGTGATGAGATGGTTTTAAATTTTTATTTATAGATAATCCTTGCAATATAGCCTTTTTTCATTGTAGTAAGGGTGGTTGTTATGTAGGAATATCTATAGATTTCTTGTCATTTTAATAACTAAAATAGATTGTAACAATATTAAAAATTTTGGTTCAGAGTTTTTCTTTTAATCCAGGTTGTTTACAGTGGCCTGGGTGAAATTGTATTTTCTTCTGTCATCCTATTCTATTTCACTATTATAGAAACAATTTAAAATAATCAGTGTTTAGTGTTGGCTTTAAACCACTACAAATCTGAAAATCTTAATGAGTTTCACTGCTTTTTAAAAAACTTCTCTACAAGGAATATTTTTTATTATTACACTATTTCCAACATAAATGTGCCTGAAGAAAAAAGGCTATCATTTCTAAATGGCCATAGTTCACATGATAAAGAAAATTTTGACTGTAAAAATTCATCTGCCTATGTTAAATACAAGTGCAATAAACATTTATGAATTGCAAAGAAAGGGAGAAACATAATCCAAACTAATTCTACATTTTCATTGAAAGAAAATGTCTTCTAATTTGCATGTAGTGGAACGGTTTCTATATGTTAAAATTCAAAACAAGGATATTTTGGACTGCTTTCATTCTGCCCAGAAAAGAAACAGAGCTAAATTAGAATATTATATATAATTTCGATCTTAATGAATTTAAACTATGTAGATCAAAGTATACAGGCATTAACCTAAGAAAAATTAAGTAAAATAACAAATTTAAGTAAAATTACTTGTCTGCTCTAAACTTTTCAACATATTTCAAGATGAAGTCATAAATTTACACATAATCTTATACACCGCTTAATCTTAGCTATACGCTAAAAAGAGTGTCTATCAACAGTTTATTTTAAAAATTCAATACAATTAATGAGATTTTCTATGCCTATGTAGTTTTATCAATCACACAGATGCTATCAAGAGATATTATTAATTTATGTAGGAAAGATGTTTGTGAATACTGAGAAAAATGAATATGTAATGTGTGTTTTATAGTAACTTAACCTATAGAAGGATGAAGGTATTCATAACTCTCAGAAATATTTTTTAAAAGTTAGATTTCATTTCATATATATTATTTTGGACACTTTAAAATTCAGCATAAATATATTTGCTAGAATAGCACATTCTTAATGCCAGTGAAGAATTCCTGTGGGATGACCATCGTGATTAATTTCAATGAATTTTAGAGATGGTACACTTTACAAAACACATTTACATTTTATACATGTAAAATTTTTAAATCATGGTCCACATATTTGAACACTATTTGACTTTTTGATAATCACCACTATTATGAACATTATTTTTATTATATCATACTCCTAGATCAAGGAGGGATATAGTCTTTCCTAGGTTTACTGAGTGGCTTTTATCATGGAATTCTCTAATGCCTTCTTTTAATAGTACAATCATACAGAGAATGATGAACACATTGGATCTACACATTCAGAAAAGTTTTCAGAGACTGGCTCTTCCCTAATTCTCAACACTTGATTTATTTTTTATAATTAGAAGGGGTCAGCTTATGGACTGTCAAGGGAATAGCCAAGAAAAATATTCAAAAAATGGCAGATTCAGTGTATTCGAGGATCAGCAACATGACCACTACCAGGAAAGTAATTGACTATGGAAGAGAATGGTAAGAGTTGAAGATACATAACACAGAAACCTGTGAACCATGGGAAAGAATTGTCACCACTTTTCCGTTCTAAATCCTTCAGATAATAAGATAATATTATTGTTGTTGTTTTTCTGTTGCAATCTCGTGCATTCCTTATTTTTCTACATATCAGTATCTGGTAACTGTATTGTGAACTTCATAAACTAATAGACTTCTTTGATTTAGTCATTGACTTTTTTGAAGGTCACTATTATATATAACAATGATATCTAAAATAGCCTTGTCATATTCCAAGATATCAAAAGTGCAAACCATCAGGATACATAATGATTAACAAGAAAATATTTTTCATTTCTTTAATCATATGATATGAATTACAATTCAAATAATCACAATGAAAAAATTACAACACTGTATATCTATACATATGTGAATATATATTCACTATTTCCATATATATGTTTGTATATATGAGTATGTGTGTGCTTCATGTGCCTTAATACCTTAGCCTTTCCTTCTTGCCTTATTTCATATAATTCTCTTATATTAATACTATAGATTATCCAAGCTGGCCCATTTATGATGCCAAAAATATAATTGATTTTCTTATTGCTGTGCCTGAATTTAGTTTATATCCCAATGCCTACACGTTCTCAATCCATCCTTCAAGGTATGATATAAACTCTTGATCCTGTGAGGTTGGTTCAGTTATTTTAGTAGAAGTATTTTTACCTATGATTGCAACAAAAGAGCATCTATTGCTTATACAAGCATTCTATTAGCTGCCCACCCCTTAATATATTAAGACAAGTCACACATCTCCATCTTCACTACACATCTCAGAGCCTGTATGGTGTGGATCTTTGAGTCTTCTACATTACTTAAGATGAATGAATGGATTATTCAATTGTTTAGGTTGGCTTACTTTCAAATAAAATTAGATCGTTATTAACTATTTTCAAAATACCTATAAGTTTTAATTATGCCTAGATCAAACTAAATTAAACCATCAAAGCAATTTTATGATTACAATTATTATTTTTGGAGCTTCCAGAAAGAAAATTTACAAGATTTTCTGGGAAATAATTTGATGTAATGAGTTAATCTTCAAAATTAATTCTTTTTTTTGTTGTTGTTTTGTTTTTAAATTTTTTATTGTAGTAATTCGTGCAATACAGCATACATCTTTGTTAAGTACAAGTTGTTAACAACATATTTGCACACAATTCTCATTTGACCCCTTCCCCAATTCCCACCCCATTCCCTCCCCCTCCCTCCCCCTCAGGTTCACTTCAGTGAGTGACCTTGATATGATTGTGTAAGTACATCATGTGCTTTAGGGCGTCCCTCTGCCCCATACGTCCACTACAATGAAATCAACTTCTTTGCTTATTGAGGATCTCTCCTTTTCATCTGGAGACCCTCCTATGTCCCTTCTTCTCCCTAGCATCCACATATTAGGGAGAACATATGCTTCTTAACTCTTGGTGATTGACTAATCTCACTTAGCATAATGTTTTCCAGTTGTATCCATTTCCCTGCAAAGAACATGATTTTATTCTTCTTTATGGCTGAGTAAAATTCCATTGTGTACATATCCCATAGTTTTGTAATCCATTCATCTGTGGTTGGACATCTTGGCTGGTTCCATATTTTGGCTATTGTGAATTGAGCTGCTATAAACATAGATACACATGCATTGGTCTGATAATTTGGTTTCCATTCTGTTGGGTATATACCCAGTAGTGGTATTGCTGGGTCATATGGTAGGTTCACTCCCATTCGTCTGAGGATCC
>PVLC010020219.1:13390-29639 GCA_004027655.1 Graphiurus murinus | reverse complement strand
TAAAAAAAAAAAAAAAAAATAGGGCTGGGGATGTAGCTCAGAGGTAGAATGCCCCTGAGTTCAATTCCCAGTACCACAATAAATAAATAAGTAAATAAACAAATAAATAAATGTAGGCTGGGCATGGTGGCGCATGCTTGTAATCCCAGTACTTGGGAAGCTGAGACAGGAGGATCCGGGTTTGCGGCCAGCCTCAGCTACTTAGTGAGGCCCTCCACAACTTAGTGAGACCCTGTTTCAAAATAAAGAATAAAAAAAAAAAATAAGGCTGGAGGTGTAGCTTGGAGGTAGAATGCCCCTGGGTTCAATCTCCAGTTCAAAAAACAAAACAAAACAAAAACAAAAAAATAAATGTAATAAGCATCTCTCAGGAGTGGCCTGCTGCACCCAGCCCATTTACTGAACACTCATCTTCTGATTTTATTTTCTTTTGTTTCAATACTGGTGATTGAACCCAGGGCCTGTGAGCTGCACCCCCAGCCCTGGAGCACCCTCCTTTAGGTAACAGACAGGATGTCCACAGTTGGACCAGTGGAGAGGTGCTCACAGTCTGGAGCTAAAAAGTCCGCTCCAGGGGGGCAGGACTTGTTTTCTCATGTATTACCAGCATCTCCAACAGCCTCATGCTCTAATTTGTTGAATGAAAAGGATAAATGAGAGCCGGGCATGGTAGCACACACTTGTAATCCCAGTAGTTGGGAGGCTGAGACAGGAGGATCACAGGTTCAAAGCCAACCTTGGCAATTTAGTGAGGGTCTCGGCAACCTAGTGAGACCCTGTTTCTTTTCTTTTTTTTTTTTTGCGGTACTGGGGATTGAACTCAGGGGCATTCTACCCCCGAGCTATACCCCCAGCCCTATTTTTTATTCTTTATTTTGAAACCGAGTCTCACTAAGTTGCGGAGTGCCTCACTAGGTAGCTGAGGCTGGCCGCAAACCCGGATCCTCCGGTCTCAGCCTCCCGAATGCTGGGATTACAAGCGTGCGCCACCATGCCCGGCTTGAGACCCTGTTTCTAAATAAGAAATAAAATTGGGCTGGGGCTGCAGCTTGGAAGTAGAATGCCTTTGGGTTCCATCCTTAGTGGTAAAAAAATGAAAAGGATAAATGAATCAGCAAAGGACTGGTTGACAATCCAGAGAGGCCTCTGGGTCTTTTTTTTTTTTTTTTTTTTTGGTATTGGAGATTGAATCCAGGGGCTTCCCATCTTCGAGCTACACTCCTAGCCCATTCTATTTTGAAACAGGGTCTTACTAAGTTGCTGAAGGTCTCACTAACTTGCTGAGGCTGGCCTCCAACCTGAAATTCTCCTGTCTCAGACTCCCAAATACTGGGATTACAGTCATACACCATTGCACCTGGCTCTTTGGCTCATTTTTAAGACCCCTGCAAGTAAGTCCCTTGACCTCTCCCATCTGTGAAGCCAGAGATGTTTAACTCTTTTGAGGTCTGCTGAGCAGGATTAACAGACCAATAATATTAATAGCAACGATAATAACTAAATTTATCGGGCGCTGCCATGGACTAGGCACTGTTGTAAAGAACCCTACGAAGTAAAATAAATAAATAAAAATATAGAATGTTACGTTCACTTTATAGAAAAGGAAGCTGAGACACAGAGAGGTGTGCGAAGCTTCTTGAGAAGGGATCTGACGAAGTTTAGAGGGGAAAAACGGGCTGGGACTGAGTAGCGAAGGACAGGAGCCAAGGCGGGAAAGGGAAAGTCCTGTCTGCTGGTCGCTGCTCGGTGGTAGGTGCAGACAATGCAGACCTCGTTGAAGGTACTCACGCCTCCCGGAACCAGGCAACTCAGCCCCGCCCCCAGGTCTCTATGGCAACAACTCGGCGCATGCGCTTCGGGTACTAGCTCCGTGGCTAGCGGCGCACGCCGAAGCCCGACGCAGGCCTGGCGGAAGCAGGTCGCGCAGCATCGGGGGCTGGAGCGCATCGCGGGCTTTTAAAGGGACCCACTCGCAGTAAGGGGAGGGTGGCCCCGGGAGTCGGGTTCGAGGAGGTAGAGAAGCAGGACTGTGTGATCCCCCGGAGGTGATAAGAGGGAGAAGGGGTGTGTAAATACCCTCCCAGGGCAATAACGGAGGACTGTCCTCAGGGAGCAGTAGGGAGGACAGGCGCTATGGAATCGTATTTTCTGAGTGCAGAGCTGGGGCTCCACGGGGGAGTCCACGGAGGTTAAGCGGGGTCGTAGGTCCTGTTGAAGAGCTACCCCTCTCCCCACCCTACTCTCAGCATCCTCCCATCTCCCTAGTTGGCACGCCCACCATGGCCAGACCTCCTGCGCACGGTTCCGTGATTGTCCCAGACTGGCACGAGACCACCGAGGGCAAGGAGTACTTGGCCTGCATCCTGCGCAAGAACCGCAGGAGGGTGTTTGGTAAGTTTTCCCCCTCCCCATCCTGTGTCATTTGTCACTCCCTGGGGAGGATAGTGCCACCTGTTGCTTGGGGCGGGGAGCAGGGCAGCGAAGGCCTGCTCCGCTGCACTCCTCAGCCTTGGGGACTCCTGGAAACCTTGTCCCTGGACCCCACCCCCAAATTCTATCAACAGAGCCAGGGACATGGAAACAGCGGAAACCCTGCCAACCACCGCTGTCGGCAGCGGTGCTGGGGAGTGAGCCCTGGCCGGGTGCTCCGCCCTCTGCTGGGCACTTTGCATAGTGGCCTCCTGTTTAACCTCCACAGCACAGTTTACAGAGTCGGAGAACTTGCCCTAGTCAGCAAGGTGAGCCTCTTCCACACCCTGCAGTCTGGGATAGAAAAGATACTGGTGCTCCCCAGGAGGAGGCAAGGCCTGGCTGACCGCAGGCTGAGGGGCCTGGCAGCCTGTTGCTTCCAGGTCCCTATTAAGGAGGAACTATGGCATGGGAAATCTAGAACACAACAGTATCACTTCATGCATCCAACTTAAAAGAAGTGATTGGGTGTTACTTGGAGTGATGCAAGACCCAGCTCACAGAGCCCCGGAGTTCCAGGCAGAGCCTCTCACCCTGGGTCCTGTTAAGATGCAGATTCTGACTCATTAGATCTAGGCAGCTGAGATTTTTTTTTCCCAGTCCTGGGGATTGAACCCAGGGGCATTCTACCTCCAAACTACACCCCCAGCCCTATTTTATATTCTTTATTTTGAATCAGGGGCTCACTAAGTTGTGGAGGGCCTCACTAAAACTGAGGCTGGTGGTGAACCTGTGATCTTCCTGTCTCAGCCTCCCAGGTACTGGGGTTGATTACAAGTGTGTGCCACCACGCCAGGCGAGATTTTGCATTTCTAATAAGTTTCCTGGGGATGCCAGTTCTCTGGTCCATGCTGTGAGTAGCAAGGGACTAGAGGTTTTAGAACTAGATTCTCTGAGATTTGGGGCCTAAACTATTAATGTTTCCAAGTGAGACATCTTGGTAATCTCAGGAACCCTCACCCATGTGACAGTAGGGCTGGAGTCATTTGTTACTAATGAGAGCTAATAACAAATCAGGGTTTGTAAATAACCCACTTTTTTTTTTTTTTTTTTTGATGCTGGGGATTGAATTTGAGGGTGGTCTACCTTTGAAATACACCCTCAGCCCCTTCTTATTTTTTTTTATTTTGAAACAGGGTCTCACTAAGTTGCTGAGGCTGACCTCATACCTGAGATCTTCCTATCTCATCCTCCTGAGTATTGGGATTACAGGTATTCGCCACCATGCCTACCATATTGTATTTATTATGCCATCAATTGTGTTAAGTGAAAGAGAGTTGAGTGAAGGTAGAGCTGATTTTCTGGGAATTACAGAGAGCTCACCAACCTTATTATCTATGTCACAGGCAGTATGGAGCAGCCAGAATTTTGAGGAATGGCAGCAATGAGTGAATCCTGGCAGTAGTTTATTTATCAGCAAATATTTGCGGGATTAACAGCTAGGTGTGCACACCTAAGTGTGTCATTCAGGCCCCCCAAGAAAAGTCAAGATCAGCTGATAATAAGTATCAGTGACACATAGGTAATCCTAGTACTTAGAGATTTGGGAGGCTGAAATGGGAGGATCCCATATTCGAGGTCAGCCTCAGCAACTTAGCAAGACCCTCAGCAACTTGACAAGACCCTGGTTCAAAATAAAAAGAGATAGGGATGTGGCTTGGAAGTAATGCTGCTGGGCTCAATCCCTAGTACCAAAAAAAAAAAAAAAAAGAATATCAATGGACCTACTATAAGAATTGGTGGTGCACACTTGTAATTCCAGTACTTGGGAGGCTGAAAACAGGAGGATTGCAGGTTTGAAGACAGCCTCAGCTACTTAGTGAGGCCTTCCACAACTTAGTGAGACCCTGTTTCAAAATAAAGAATAAAAAAAATAGGGCTGGGAGTATAGCTCAGAAGTAGAATACTCCTGGGTTCAATCCCCAGTACCACACACACACACACACACACACACACACACACACACACACACGAATTTAGACTGCCTGCCTCTGTGTATCCCAGGCCTCTGTAAAATTGGGATCAATATGCAGAACCATGGATGATTGGTTATCCCTCAAGAAGCCATCCCAGGGTTTGAGGAACCAAATGCAGAATCGATCCCCTGACCCTACCTGGCACCTCCTTGCCCCCAGGGCTGCTTGAGCGGCCAGTGCTGCCCCCGCCTGTGGCCATCGACACTGCCAGCTACAAGATCTTCGTGTCTGGGAAGAGTGGTGTGGGCAAGACGGCGCTGGTGGCCAAGCTGGCTGGCCTGGAGGTACCCGTGGTGCACCATGAGACCACCGGTGAGTGGGCCCCACCCTCTGCCCATCCTTGGAGGTCTTCCCTAATGGGGGGGGGGCTCACCCTCCAACACACAGCTGGGGTTTATACCCAACTCCATCACTTCCTCTGTAACCTGGAAAGTCACTTCACCGCTGAGCCCAGTCCCAAGGGAATAATAGCACCAACCCCAGGGGAATGTCGTGGGCTTGGTGCGGGAGGTGACGATGAGCCTGGCAGGGAGCAGGCGCTCAGGAAACACTCGCCTTCCTGTCTATTTTCTGTGCGCTGGACCCAGTGGAGTTAACTTGTGTGACATCCGGGGCCTTTGGGGCTCTGTGTACGTGCAGTGACGTCGAGACTGCATCTTCCTGGCACACCAGGGGCTCCTCTAGGGCCGGTTCTGTTTCCCCCATGAGACTGAGAATTCTCCAGGTCAGGGACTGTGCCTTCTGGGTCAGACAGGTGACCCACCAGGACAGGGGTATATCTCTTCTTCCTATTCCTTCCTGGTCCCCTGCCCCCCTCTGCCTCTGCTCCCGTGCCAAACGGCTGACCCCGGCCCTCCTCAGGCATCCAGACAACTGTGGTGTTTTGGCCGGCGAAACTGCAGACCAGTGACCGGGTCGTCATGTTCCGCTTTGAATTCTGGGACTGCGGGGAGTCTGCGCTCAAAAAGTTCGACCACATGCTGCCGGTGAGCAGGAGGCTGGGCCCTGGCGGCTCTGGGATGGGCTGGCTCTCTGAGTTCAGTACTGGTATAGTACTGGGCCCACCACGTCGGCGGGAGCCAGGTTCACTGGGCGGAGGGCTCTGAGCTGGAACTGGGGACAGGATCCCAGCCTCGGCTCTGCCCCAGGACCAGCCACTCACCGCTGTGGGCCTCAGTTCCCCAGTCTGTGAACAGGGATTGTTACTGATTCTTCTCAGGACCTTGCAGCCAGCGTGACCACGTGGTCACTCGCGTTTGTGCCCTGAGTCAGACTTTCCGTCCCCAGGCTTGCAAGGAGAACACAGACGCCTTCCTCTTCCTCTTCTCCTTCACCGACCGTTCCTCCTTCGAAGACCTGCCCGGACAGCTGGCCCGCATAGCAGGCGAGACCCCTGGTGTGGTCAAGATAGTCATTGGCTCCAAGTATCCTTTGGGTGGCCGCCGGGACTGTCAGAGGCAGCTTCAGCAAGGCATGGCCAAGGGGATCGGGGACCCTGCCCATAGGCTTTTCCTTGAAGGGTGCCGCAGGGCCCTATCCAGATCCCCGGTGTGGGGCTCTTGGGAGGAGAGCAAAGGCTGGGCCCGGTGGGCGGTGAGCAGAGGCGCCTGGCCAGGCTCCTTGACCTTCCTCCAGATTTGACCAGTACATGCACACGGATGTGCCCGAGCGGGACCTCACAGCCTTCCGGCAGGCCTGGGCACTGCCGCTGCTGCGGGTGAAGAGTGTGCCGGGGCGGCGGCTGGCTGACGGGCGCACGCTGGACGGGCGGGCGGGGCTGACTGACGTTGCCCACGTGCTCAATGGCCTCGCGGAGCAGCTGTGGCACCAGGACCAGGTGGCAGCCGGCCTGCTGCCCACCTCCCCAGAGAACAGCCCCGGCTGAGGGGCGGTGGCGTCATACATGGGCACCTGTGGCCCCCACTTCCAACCCTCAGGTGGCCCAAGACAGAGCGCACCTGGACCTAAGGCTGGGGTGGGAATATTGGTCCCATTTTGGGGACTGGCCCAGGAGGGCCCCAGCCCTGCAGCAGTTTCTTTGTAGAATATGTGGTAGGGGCACAGGGCTTGAGGGCAGCCTCCCCCAGTCCTTCCCCCTTCTCAGCATCTATGGAGGGTGGCTGTGGTGAGAATGGGGCTCAGCAGGACCATGGACTTATTGTTATTTCAATCAGAAGCCTTTTTAGTTGAGATAACACCATCTGCTGTAACAGATAAACCCTGAAACCTTGGTGGCCGGCCTCTGTAGAAGTGTTATTTCTTGTTTAGATCTCATTGAGGAGGAGGCAAAGGTAGGCATGGAGGGGGGATTCAGAAGCTAGGCCTTGGCCGGGCGTGGTGGCACACACTTCTAATCCCAGCATTGGGGAGGCTGAGTCTAGAGGATCCGGGTTCTCGGCCAGCCTCAGCTACTTAGTGAGGCCCTCCGCAACTTAGTGAGACCCTGTTTCAAAATAAAGAATAAAAAACAGGACTGGGGGCATAGCCCGGAGGTAAAATGCCCCTGGGTTCAATCCCCAGTACCAAAAAAAAAAAAAGAAGCTAGGCCTTAGTGGGCCATGGTGGTGCACACCTGTAATCCAAGTACTTGGGAGGCCGAAACAGGATGATTGCAGGTTTGAGGATAGCCTCAGCAATTTCATGAGACTTTCAGCAACCTAGCAAGACTTTGCTTCAAAACAAAAAGTAAAAAGGGCTGAGGATATGGCTTGGAGGTAGAATGCCACTGGGTTCAATCCCCAGGACCTCTGGGCGTGGTGGCACATGCTTGTAATCCCAGCATTTGGGAGGCTGAGACCGGAGGATCCGGGTTTGCGGCCAGCCTCAGCTACCTAGTGAGGCACTCTGCAACTCAGTGAGAACTGGTTTCAAAATAAAGAATAAAAAAAAAAATAGGGCTGGGGGTATAGCTCGAAAGTAGAACACCCCTGAGTTCAATCCCCAGTACCACAAGAAAAAAAAAAAAAAATCCCCAGGACCACAAACAAAAAGGGTTGGTGGTATAGCTCAGTACCCCTAAACCCCCAAAATAAGGAAATCTCCAGTGGGCAGGGCCAAGTACTGTATCTAGGGGGATCAGGGGGAGTCAGCCCGACAGGCAGCCCTGCCCTGTGGGAGGCCTACGAGGACAGGAGCAGGTGGGAGACTGAGCAGGCCCAGCCTGTATCACCCCATCGCATTAGCCAAGGATGCGGGGAATGTCGGCCAAAGTGGGGTGCAGGAAGGGGACCTTTATACTCTCTCACCCCTGATGATACCTTGCAGGCCCCACAGATGGTCCCCTGGGTCCAAGTACAGTGTCCCCCAAAGTCAGCTGACCCACAGAGCCCCCTCTTGAGAAGATAGCCCCAGCTGCTTTGCACCGCCCACACTTGTGTGTGATCACATGCGCACAGATGTTCCCACTTGTTCTAAGACCCCCCACTGCTGCCTTCTGTCACTCACAGGGCTCATACTCATTCTTGGGGCGCATGCGTACCATCCTGGCTCACACAGGCACACCCCAACACCTGCACGCTGCTCGCCTGAGCAACTGCTTGCATGCTGGTGCACCCTGCAAGAAAACCCTGAGGTCCTAACCAGAGAAAGATTTCAGTGCCTCCGTACCCCTGACTGAGGCTCAAAGCCCAGACTCTGGGCTTAACCCACACCCAAGAAGGATGGTGCCGGGGCAGGGCCTAGAGCCTCAGCCCGCAGCCAGCGCCGGCTCCTGGGCCTTGCCACCACCAGCTTGTGTCCCTGTTCCTTGCTGTCCTCTACCCTCAACCCCTCTGGCCTCAGTGCACTGTGGGATTGACCCAGTGGGGACAGCTGACTGTTGCCTCCAGGGACAGGCGCTTGTGTGTTGAGCATCAGCACCCCCATGTCCCTGAACACCAGCGCCAGAAGGACACTCACGAGGAGTAAGCAGACCCTCCTGGCCCCGGCAGGCCGGTTTCCTTCACTTTTGGTTAGTACTGCTCTGGTCAGAGACTCCTTGCCCGCTTTGACCCCAAACCAACAGGTGAACAATTCCCTCCACATCTCCCCAAGGAAGAGCAGTGTGGAGAGGGGGCGACAGGGCCACCACCGTCCAGGGCTGCTTTCTCACCTCAGCCCAGCCCAGCCCCAGTGCCACTCGGCACTTGGTAGGCATCCCCTGGGGCCCTCCATCAAAGTGCAGAATTGGGAGCAAGTGAGAGAGTGGGGAGTCCTGTTCCTCGCTGTCCTCACCCCCAACCCCTCTGGCCTCAGTGCACTGTGGGATTGACCCAGTGGGGACGGCTGACTGTGAGCCTCCAGTGACAGGCGCTTGTGAGCCTGGTGGCGCCCCCTGGTGTCACCCCTGGGCAGCCCCCAGAGGGCGTGAGAAGAGAGGGTGCACAGCGCACACGCAGGCCGACTCTGCCACCTGTGCCCTCCCAGAGAGGCCTGGTTCGTCATCTTTATTTCATTTATTTGTTTGTTTGTTTGTTTATTTATTTATTTAGTTAGTTAGTTAGTTAGTTATTTTAGTGTGGTACTGAGAATGGAACCCAGAGGCATTCTACCTCCAAGCTATAACCCTGGCCCTACTTTTTTTTTTTTTTTGTGGTACTGGGGATTGAACTCAGGAGCATTCTACCTCTGAACTATACCCTCAGCCCTATTTTTTATTCTTTATTTTGAAACCGAGTCTCACTAAGTTGCGGAGTGCCTCACTAGGTAGCTGAGGCTGGCCGCGAACCCGGATCTTCCGGTCTCAGTCTCCCAAATGCTGGGATTACAAGCGTGCACCACCACGCCCGGCTCCTGGCCCTACTTTTTATTCTTTTTTTGGTACTGGGGGCTGAACCCAGGGGCATTCTACCTCTGAGCTACACCCCCATCCCTATTTTTTTTCTTTATTTTGAAACAGGGTCTCATTTAGTTGTGGAGGGCCTCACTAAGTAGCTGAGGCTGGCCATGAACCTGGATCCTCCAGTCTCAGCCTCCCAAGTACTGAGATTACAAGTGTGCATCACCATGCCTGGCTTATTCTTTATTTGAAACAGGGTCTCACTAAATTGCAGAGGGCCTCGCTAAGTAGCTGAGGCTGGCTGAGAACTTGTGATCCTCCTTTCTTGGCCTCAAGTACTGGGATTACAAGTGCACACCACCACGCCTGGCTTATTTTTTATTTTTTTGTGGTCCTGGGGATTGAACCCAGAGGCACTCTACCACTGCCAGCCCTTGTTTTTTTTTTGTTGTTGTTGTTTTTGAGACATGGTCTCAATAAATTACAGTGTACTGGCCTAGTTCTACCACTCAGAATTTGGGGAGCCTTGAGCAAGGTCTCTGGGTCTCGTTTCCTCATCTGTGAAGTGGGAATAATTATGGTGCGTACCTCTAAGGGGTGTCAGGGGAATAGAATGACAGCCGGCACCCCCTTTATGTCTACTCACCAGCTGCATATAGATCCGACTGGAGGTCCGCAAGTCTTTGGGCCAAAGCCGCAGCCAGTGGCTGTAAGGGCACAGGGCCCAGATCTGGGTGTTCCTGCACGACGCCATGGCCCACCTTGGGTCACTGTGACCACTGTAAAGGAGCGGAATACAGGGTCAGAGGGGGAGACGAGGTCAGAGACTGGGAAGAGGGCTAGGAAGAGCGAACTGGGACGAGATGTCAGAGTCAGAGGTTTGGGGAATCTCAGAAGGCTAGGATCCCCTGTTGTAGGCCCATCCTGTGCCAGAATGAATACCACAGGCATTTGCAGGGCTGTGTGAACTTCAAGTTGGCATAGGTGCCCGGGCCTACCAGGCCAGCGCAGCCCACACACTGCAGTGGGAGACCCGACAGGCCCAGGGGTTGGGGAGCGGCTGGGGGCGGGGCACTGAATTGGAGGAGCTGGGCTGATCTGGGGGCGGATGTAAGCCTGGAACAGCAATGGGGGGGGGCGGTCTGGGAAGTGGGACTTCGAACCTGGGGGCGGGGCCTATCTAGGAAGAGCCAACGCCGTCTGAGTGGGCGGGGCCGGCCTGGAGGGGCGGGGCTCTGAGTCTTGCGGGGAGGGCTGGTCCGGGAGGGTCGGGGTGCTGAGCTGGGTGGAGCGAGGCTCTGAGTCCCTGTAGGGGCCCAACACAGCTGGCGCTGCTGGAAGCTAGGTCTGCCCCACCGGACAGTTGGCTGGAGTTGGGGTTGAAGGGACACGGCTAGATTCTAGGGGCGGGGAAAGACGAGAGTGCAGGGCTCGGAGTGGACATCCGAGAGCCTCTCTGGATCCCTCAACCCAGGTACCTGGCCTTTCGAGACGCGCAAGGGAACCTCACCCTCTTCGACTGGGAGCTTCTGGCGGTGCATCTGGGCTGCATCGCAGCCTTTGAGGTAGGCTCAGCGGGTCTCGGACAGACCTGGTTCGAGTTGAAGCTCTGCCACCGACCTGCTGTAAATGAGGATGCATCATAGACTAGGATCTGCTTAATAGGGTCGTTATGAAAAATAATTATCATTATTTTTAGGCATAAGATCTAGAAAAAGGAGAGGAAGCATGCTCCCTCCAGTTTTGCTGTGTTCCAGCCCTGCCTCTAATAGGGTCTCTGGCGAGTGCTAAGGAGTTTGAATCATACCTCTGTGTCTTTGAGTGACAACTGGTTTATGCTTTTTAAAAATATGTAAAATGGGAGTATAAATTATACCTGCTTCATAGAGTTGTTGGGAGGATTAAATGACTTAATGTCCAGAAAAATCCTCGGAATAGTACTTTGCACACGGTAAGCACTGCATAAATGAAGATTGCTAGCCGGGCGTGATGGCGCATACCTGTAATCCCAGTAGGTGGGAGGCTGAGACAAGGAGGATCACAGGTTCGAGGACAGCCTCAGCAGCTTAGCGAAATCCTATTTCGAAATAAAAAATAAAAAGGACTGGGGATGTAGCTCTGAGGTAGAATGTCCCTGGGTTCAGTCCCCAGCATTCCGCACCCCCCCAAAAAATTGCTGAAGTAACCATTCTGTCTTTGGCTCCCCTTCTCTCCAGCTCGTGGTGTTCCTCTTCCTGAGTCTCGTCGCCTGGCTAGTGCCCGAGGTACCGGCTGCTCTGGCCGCCAAGATAAAATGTGAGCCAAGCTGTCTCTGGCGAACAACCCGCAGGTTCTTCTTTAGGTCCTCAAGGCCTGCAGACCCTAGCCCCACCCCAACTAAGACGACCACGCCCCTTCACCCGCCCTCGCGCCTCAGCTCAGCCCTCCCTAGGTCCGCCCAGTCCTCTTGTTTGGCTTCGTCCAGAAGAAGAGATTGGTTGTGGTTTCCTCCTGGTCCCGCCCTCCACCAAGCTCCGCCGGAGCCACGCCCCCTGTTTTACATATGCAGTCCGGGTAAGGGGAAGGCTCTCTGCTTCGGGGGCCCAGCCTGCTAAATCTGGGCAATCTTTCCTTTCCCTCGCTGCAGTAGGGGCGCTGTCCCCCAAGTTCATGATGCGGTACAGGGGCCGGCGAGGGCCCTAGGTCCCCAGGATGCTCTTTCAGTTGGGGTCCTCTGGCTTCTAACTAGAGGTCTGGGCAGTGCCTTGGCCAAAGAGACCTTTCAAGTTCTGGCTCCTTGTACCCTGCCTCCTGCTCTCTGTGTAGTGTTGACAATCCATCTCTGTGTCCCAGTGTGTGACCTCCCCACATCCCCTGGTCCCCACTCCCCACATCCTCACCATGAGGTGCTGCTCTGGGGGACCATGTGGACAGAGGGAACAGAGGGATCCCTGATCACTCTGAACTCAGTGGCCATCAGTTGGCAACTTGAAGGAACTCCTGTGGGGGACAGTTCACTGGCTGTTCACTAACCCTCCCAAAAGCCTACAGTACAGGGAAGTCATTAAGGACATAGGTTGGTGGTGGGGTCAGACAGACAGACTTGGATTTCAATACTAGATCTTATTACTATAAGATAAAAATATGTAAAATGGGAGTATAAATTATACCTGCTTCATAGAGTTGTTGGGAGGATTAAATGACTTAATGTCCAGAAAAATCCTCGGCTTTGGGCAAATTATTTAATCCCTTGAACCTCAATCTCATCATCTATAAGATAGGAACTTCATAGAACTGATGAGGAATTCAGAGGAGATAATGCATCTGGGCATGGTGGTGCACACCTGTAATCCCAGTACTTGGGAGGCTGAGATAGAGGAGGATCGCAGGTTCAAAGCCAGCCTCAGCAACTTACTGAACCCTGTTTCCAAATAAAAAATAAAATAGGGCTAGGGGTATAGCTCAGAGGTAGACTGCCCTTGGGTTCAATCCCCAGTACCCCCCACACACACACAAAAAAAAAAAAAAGAGAGAGAGAGAAAAGAGAGAGATATCATGCCTATGACTTACCTGTACAAGTGTTGGGTACTGATCTGCTAAGTGGCAGCAGTCACAGTATCTGCCTCGTAGAGTCATGTTAGAGGTTAAATGAATAAATACATGTGAAGTGCTCAGAACAGTGACTGGGGGGGCATAGTAAGTGTATAACAAGTGTTATTAGCAAAATGAATATTAGTATTTGTATACATATTCATATATATATATATTTGTTTTGTTTTGTTTTGTTTTGTTTTTGGCAGTGCTGAGGATCAAACCCAGGGTCTCTCACACATGCCAGGCAAGCACTCTAGCATTGAGCTACATTCCCAGCCCAACTCATTTTTTTTTTTTCTTTTTTGGTGGTATTGGAGATTGAACACAGAGGTATTCTACCTTCAAGCTACATGCCAGCCCACCAGCCCAATTTTATTTCTTATTTGGAAACAGAGTCTCGCTAGGTTGCTGAGAGTCTCACTACTTGCTGAGGCTGTCCTCAAACCTGCGATCCTCCTCTCTCAGCCTCCCAAGTACTGGGATTACGGGCATGTGCCACCACGCCTGGCTCTCCAACTCACATTAATATCCAGCACTTGGCATTTGTGAGTGCTCAAATAAGTGGCAGGTACTACTGTTAGGGGGAAAGCAGCTTTTCTTTTCAATGCCTTGGGGAAATTGTGTGCCAGCTGCAGAGCAGGCCCTCCTCCTGTAGGCTGGTTTGCTTTGGTTATTTGAATTGCTTTATTGAAGGCACCATCAGTGTGGGCCAGAGACTGAGAAGGCTTCATGGTGGACAGGGCTGTTGGAGATGGGCCATTCCGGGCAGCGGGAAAGCCTGGATAATTTGTGAGGCGTGGCTGTGCCAGAGGGGCCATCTAGGATGCTGCCCGATGTCACAGTGACCACTTTCAGGATAGAGCTGAGTGTTGCAGGGTCAGAGAGGGTCAGCGGAGGTCTCAGGGTCCCCAAGGAGTCCAAGGCTTGGGAAGCCTTCTTTGAAGCTGCTGGATGCTGCCAGCACTGAGAAGTTTCCTGAGTATGCCTCACATTTAGGGGAGCTCTCGAAGAGGGGTCACCTGTCTCCTACGAGCAGAAGCAGTACCTCCCCCATCTTTAGGGCGTCAGTCTGGGGTCCTTCAGAGCCTCTCCCAGGTATAGGACTTCCATTGTTCCAGCCCCCCTCTGTACCCCAAACTGGCCAAACCGGTTCTGAGGAAGGGGGGCGGGAGCAGGCACGTTGAGACAGCCGCCTGCTTCTCCGCAGGTTCCCTCCGCCTGCGCCTCCCCCCCCCCCCCCCCCCCCCCCCCCCCCCCCCCCCCCCCCCCCCCCCCCCCCCCCCCCCGCCCTGCCCCACACAATACCCAGGAGTTTGCACTGCCCGGCTCAGGGGCCATGCTGACATCGCCCCCTGAGAACTTGGCTGCAACCCCAGAGCCCCCAGGGTGGCCCGGAGCCCTGGACCTTGCCGGCAGCTGGACCCGGAGCTCCCTGGCCGAGGTAGGGCCCCACTGGGTGGCAGCAGCCCCATCCTCCTCCCGCCAGTCTTCCCGAGTCCTTTGTGCCGCCTGTCTGGACTCTGATCAGGTCCAGACCCTCCCGTGGCCTCCCGGGGCTCTGCAGACTAACTTGGCCTGGATCCCCTTTCCAGCCACGACCTCCCACTTGGTTTTGTCCTTAAGGGGCAGAGGGTGCCGAGCAGGGTGCTTGTTCCTCTGCAGCAGGGCAGGAGGCACCAGGCAGGGGCATGGAAAACACCACTGAGAGAACCCAGGGACACTCTGCCAGCCTCGCCAAGCGGGCCCGGTGGGCACTGAGATTAGCAGGGCCCACTGGACGGACCCTCCTTAGCCGCTGCCCGTTCTCTTCCGCCTGCGGAGACATTTATGATGACACGGCTTTCTTCGATGGAGGATGGGGGGAGGGTTGGGGAGCAACTTTACAGATGGGGATACTGAGGCCCAGGGAGAGGCCAGGATTTGCCTAAGGCCACACAGAGATGGTCAGTATCAACATGGGGCCTTGGGTGGGAGTTTTGTTTTCCTTTGGTTTCCGGAATGACCTTAACCTAGCAGCCACTGTGCCTCCATCCTGTGATCACGTTCTGGGCAGGTAGTGTCCCTGCTGCCTGGGGCTAGTTCTCTTCCTGGGCTTTCTTTCCTTTTTTTTTTTTTTTTTTCTAACAGAGATGAGCTATGCATGATATGAACACAGCTTTGCTCCTACTTGGACTCTAGCATTGAGGTCGGGTGGGCCATGTCCCTGGAAAGGCATGGCTCAGTTAGAAGGGTCAATCCCATGGCCCCTTGGCCTGAGCGGGGGGGGGGGAGCAGGGGGGGCTCACTCCTAATGTCCCCCCTCGGGACCTCCCAGGAAGCCTTCTACCTCCCCTCTCCCACATTCTCCCAGTCTTCTCCTCTGAGGCCTTAACTGGGGGTGCTTCTGCCCCAAGGGCTCAATGTTCTACCTATTTATCCTTGTAAATGATGTGGGGTGTCCCTCCCTGCCCTCCAGGGGCTTCCAGAACCCAAGGGGAGAGACTGTCCCATCACACCAGGGAGCACGTGTGTCCACTGTAGTAGGATTTCTGTGTTGAGGACTTCTGCTTCCCAGGAAGAAAAAGACCTGTCTAGAGGGCAGAGGCTACCTGTGTCCCCACCCACATGCTCCTACAAGGTCCTGTGGCCCAAGCCATCCCCCCAACTAGAGAGACGGAGGTCAATAATAATACTCCAAAAGCCAGGTGTGGTGGCGCATGCTTGTAATCCCAGTACTTGGGAGGCTGAGACAGGAGTATCCAGGTTCTTGGCCAACCTCAGCTACTTAATGAGGCCCTCTGCAACTTAGTGAGACCCTATGTCTTTTTTTTTTTTTTTTGGTGGTACTGGGGATGGAACCAGGGGGCATTCTACTTCTGGGCTATACCCCAAGACCTATTTTGCATTTTATTTTTATTTTTTTTGCGGTACTGGGGATTGAACTCAGGGGCATTCTACCTCCGAGCTAAACCCCCAGCCCTATTTTTTATTCTTTATTTTGAAACCGAGTCTCACTAAGTTGCGGAGTGCCTCACTAGGTAGCTGAGGCTGGCCGAGAACCCGGATCCTCCGGTCTCAGCCTCCCGAATGCTGGGATTACAAGCGTGCGCCACCACGCCTGGCTTGCATTTTATTTGGAAACAGGGTTTCACTAAGTTGCTGAGAGCCTCACTAAGTAGCTGAGGCTGGCTTTGAATTGCAATCCTCTTGTCTCAGTCTCCCAAGTACAGGGATTACAAGTGTGTGCCACCACGCCTGAGACCCTGTTTCAAAATAAAGAATAAAAATTAGGGCTGGAAGCCGGGCGTGGTGGCGCACGCTTGTAATCCCAGCATTCGGGAGGCTGAGACCGGAGGATCCGGGTTCGCGGCCAGCCTCAGCTATCTAGTGAGGCACTCTGCAACTTAGTGAGACCTGGTTTCAAAATAAAGTAAAAAGTAGGGCTGGGGGTATAGCTCGGAGGTAGAATGCCCCTGAGTTCAATCCCCAGTACCGC